>JZKD02S1673276.1:308575-336629 GCA_000966675.3 Picea glauca
TATATATATATATATATATATATATATATATATTCATAATTTTAATTTACATTGGTCGACCTTGTATGCTAAGGTCCATTCAAATCACACATTCACATCTTTGAGTTTTCCATAGTTCTTGGCCAGTATAGTTATTTTTATAGACTGGGGGAAACAGGGTGTTACATGGTCTTTTCCCATTATCCATTCGGATTTGTTACTATTGCTCCTACTATTCAAACCTAAAACTATTTTGAGTTATCCCTGTTGTACTCTGGTCATTTTTCATGGCTCCTGTCATTCACTTGGAACCGAATGGTTGCCAGGAATTACTCTCCTACAACGATGCAATCGAAGACTTAAAAGGCCAAGGCTGGGATGTATTCCTGAAAATATTTGAAGGCTATAACCTTCAGGTGGCATAGGCTTTCACACAAACTTTCGATGGGTGTAGAGCGAAAATTGGGGACGCACAGTTAGAGCTAACTGAGGGGTTTGTAAGTGAAGAAATAGGGATTCCATCGACAAGAGAGAAATGGTTCAAAAACTCACAAATTGAAGGAGTTCCATGGAGCATGTTTGTGACATCCTAAAAGATCAAATTTTGCGAAAAAGGTATCCCCATCTCCCTGGTTAAACCTAGGTGGCATAGCCTATTAATGATCCTCAAACAATTCGTGACCTATGAAGGTTGATACAGATTAATCTTCCTCTACCATATTCTCTTACTTATGCACTTCATTGGTTTTGAATTAAGCATGCCATTTTATCTGCTAAGAAGTCTCTATAAAATTTCCAAAAGATATAAGAGACAGAGTGTCGATTCAAGACTTTTTCACCACAAATTGATTAGGATTCTTTTGATTCATCACTTTTCAACTGTGGGTGATTGCTAGGATACGTTTTGGTGAGGAATGGTTTTTCCATGATTGTTCCTGTAGTAAACCCTAGCCTAGACGAGCCACTGATTAAAAACCAGTCTGATTTTTCAATTGATACACCAAACTCTACCAACAAAAAACCTCTAGAAGCCGAGATGATGAGTAAGTCTTCACTTACAGGATTTTTTGAGCAAGGGAGTGCTAAGTGGAAGGTTAATAATCCTTGTGTTCTTGAAATTGAAGCTAGCCTGATTGTTAGTATTAACCCTGATGTTGAAAGACCTCATGAAGAGGTAACAAAGCAATGCACAAATATAGGGTTCAAAAACAAAAGGGCAGGTCACAAAATTTCAAGAAAGCTTAGGAATCGATCCAACACTTGTCTGAGCTCGATCAGCCCGATCGAGATCGACGAGTACTCGAACCCTGAGATCGAAGAGTTCCTCGTTCTTGAAGACCAAGATTTGTAAAGTTATAGGAAGAAATACATTGTTTCTACCAAACCCTATGACTTTGTGACGAATTTTCCACCGTGCCTCAAGGGTAAGGAGGGGTTCCCTAGTATCAGGCCTGATCAGAAGTAGATAACAGATAAGGTGGATACTCCCATGTTTGACCATGCTCTCCATAGACTTTCCATTCCTCCTATACATTGTGGTGATTGTTTCCTTTGGATCGAACGATATTACACTTATATCCCCCTTTTCCAGGCCCGAATCGAGACGCTTACCGCTTATAATGAATCATTGAAACGAGAAAATATCGATCTCAAAACACATGTAGAGAAAGGGTCTAAACACATTATGAGGTCAGGGAACATAGTGATAAAAAACGCAACTAGTGTCAAAGCGATAATTAATTCTGAGCTACCCGACCCATCTTTAGTCAATTTCCAAATGGTATAACAATTTCTCCTCTTATTTGATGTTTGTTATCTATTTTCGAAATAAGCCGATTTGGAATTTGATTTTATTGCTAAACTAAGACTGGCTACAAAATCTTCGATTCTATAGCCAAGTCTCTTTGTAAGTAAAAATTAGAAATTGGTTGTGAATGATTTTCTAATTTATTAAATTTGTTGTCTTTTCAGGAAGTATGAAATTATTTTGTTGATTATTTGGGGAGAAAAAAATTCGATTATGCATCTAAGTGAATTAGCAGTTTCTTTTCTTTCTGTTTTGCAAAAACTTTGATTAAGTTTTGAATACAATCAACTTTGTTATGATGGGCTATTAGCCCACTATTTTTGTAATATTTTGATTTTATGAAATCCTATCCTATCCTATGAGATAGGAGGATGTTATTTCAAATCACTTTAAATACTGTTCAGTTTGTAAGTAAAGGGATATTGGCCTGGAACAGATTTTGGACAAATGATCTTCAGAACTTAATGGACCATCTTTTAGCATTTCATCTTTAGACCAATGTGAAGTTGTCTCATTTATGTTTTGTCTCATCTATTTTGGAATATTAATGTGTTGTATAGATTTAGTCTCAATGACATATTATGTTCCATTTTATCCAGTGTTTTAAATGTTGTCTACAATTTGTTGTTTCACAAATTACCACTGTGATCGTTATATCAATTTAATATCATGATTTGCGTGTTATGTTTAGTAGATTGATAAAATGAATTCTTTACATTAAGATTTATGTTACTGTGATCATTCATAATTATAAGATCATTGGAACTACATGTCTACTATTTTTTTCTTATACCCTAGCTGTCAACAAGCACCTGGAGTTTATTCGGGAGACATTAGGGCAAGCCTACCATCGATCTCTCTTACAGGTGAGACAACTGGAGTTTTGGATCGCATAGAGGCATAGACACGGTATGGAACTAATCTCAGGTTATCTTTATTTCCATTTAATTTTTGTTATGTTACTTATTAGCGAAACAAGACAGTTTTAGATTGGCTTTGACCATCACTCTATCCTTGTTTCATAACATATTGTATTTAAGTTCTTATATTTATGATTAGAAAACATAAAATATAAAAAATGTGTTTTCTTTATCTACTTTTGAAAATGAGTACAAAACGTTGATTTTGCAAGGATTTCACTGAAACTTGCAACCTGTAATTATCCTATGTACATAATGGCATGTTTATATTTATCTTTCTATTGAATGTATTTGTAAATAATTAGATTAAAGTTTATTTATTGTTATAGTTTTAACATTAGTTAGTTTATTTCTCTTACTTGTTTTAGGACCCTATTTGGCCAACAGAGCCATTAAACTTGTCAGAATAGGTTACACCAAATGACTTGGGTTATTTAGACAACCCTAGTCCGGATCTATTCTTCCAGTTGACGACATGTCAAATTTTCCCATCAACAATACCCTATCTTTGGTCTTGCAAGCAGTTTTGAACAAATTGTCCCTATGGAATGGTTCGTGTACCTCTTTCTATGGATTTATGAGATATTTCTTCATCATGAGTGATCTTCCTTCTTTCGCTTCTTCTGCCTTCATCTATGTCTCCACATTCTTCTGTTGTGCCTTAGAAATGTGATCTTCTCTACCTCATGTATTCATCTTCTCAGGACATTCCCAATACTTGTGACTTGTTTTTCCACAGGAATAACAATTCACTTCTCCTCCTCTGCCTCTTCCTCTACCTATGGGAAAATAATTTCTTCCTCCATAGTGTCCTCCTCTAGAACTTCCTCCTCTTTTTGTTTGACTGTTATATTTTCTAGCTTCTCCTCTTGGTTTATGGAACTTCTCTCTGATGATTCCTCTTCCTATGTTAGGACTCTTTCCTCTTTTCCATTGACTCTTCTTCCTTGCCAAATTTTCTTCTTCCTTAAGGGCTACCTGATAAGCATCTTCCATATTTATCATTTTTATCATACTAATCTCATCCTGGATTTCGTACCTCAATCCATTAATGTACCTAAAACAATTTTCTTCATCATTCTCCCTATGTCCTTCTCTTATGTTCAACTTATAAAATTATTCAGTATACTCTTTTACCGACAAACCTTTTTGTCTCAGATTCTACAACTTCCTGAATAGATTTAACTGATAATCATTGGGTATGAATTTATCCTTGAGCTTAGCTACCATTCTATCCCAACTCTTGATTTTGGTCTTACCTTTCCTCCTTCTATTAGCTTGCAACTCGTCCCACCATAAAGTTGCATGTCCCTTCAATCTAGTAATTGCATGCTTTACCTTCTTCTCATTATAAATTTCCTCATAGTCAAAGTACTTGTCTAAAATACTTATCCAGTCAAAAAATTCTACTACATTTAAATTACCTTCATACATCGGGACTTCTATTTTTTCTCTAGTTCCTAGCTTGACAACAACTCTTAGCAATCACTCCTCTACTTCTTGTTCTCCTACAACTTCTTCTTCTTCCACATCTTCATTTTTTTTTCACTGATGTCACTAACTTTGGGTGCTCTTATTTATGTTGTCTCCATGGCATCAAACCTTGCACGAAGTTGTCTCATTTCTTCTTCCATGGCTGCATTGACTACAAATCTCTCCATGTTTCTTCTTCATGGTATGATTCCAAATCCTTTTTTCACACAGAGCTTAATTCCCTCTCTGATACCACTTTATGCAAACCCCCACCACTACTGGGGTTCGTGCAATCTACAGTTCTAGGATCGTTCACTTAAGGGAGATGAATTAGCTCTTGGGCTCTTGTTGAACCCTCAAAATACTCTACCATAGGACTTTTATCTTTTCCCTGTGTGAAAATTTGTGTGTGCGAGGGTCTTATCACACCAGCAGAGAAATATAGTGACCTTAGGAAAAAACCATGGGCTAAGATCCTTAACTAGCAGGAACTCCGACACTTCATAGCTCTAGGATTCAAAAGTTCTAACTGCAACACACAACAATCCTCTCAAACATTGAATTCATGAATAACCGAACAGAGGAGGGGATCAACAACTCACAATATACTCCTTGATCTACAGTTCAAGAAAATTCAGGGACTCCAGGATTTGAGAGTTTTCCCTATCTAAATTTGCAACACCTTTGAATGCGCAAACTATGAACTCGAAAATTGGACGGTTGATGTCTGCCTTCAATAGACAGCCTAATATTACTCTGGGATTTGGGCTTTAGATCTCTTCACAATACAACACTTCAAATATTTCAAATGTTGAACTGGCGAAGGGATGGACCTATGATGCATGTGTCCCTCTCAACATACGGTTGAGATCTACTCCGTCCTTCGAGAGTTCTTGAGCCAAAACATTGTATGCCTCTATTCTCCTGGACTATCAGATTCCCAACTCACTAGAAATCTATCGACACGTGGCCCTGACGCCGACGGTCAGGATCTACTCCAAGATTCAGAGCTTCGAGATTTTTTCACACTCTTGCAACAACACTTCAGGTTTACTGGATATCCGAAATTTCAGATAATTTTTTATCTATGGACACGTGTCCCCCATATATGAATGGTCCATATTAACTTCAGAATCCAGGGCTTCGGGAAATTTTTATCCTCCACAACAAACACCCTAAAATTGTTGAATTCTTGAAGTTTGAAGGACTTAAAGAGTTAACACCTGCGCACCTTCTCTAGGTTTGACGATTGTGAAAAACTATGGCTTCTCTCGAACGGATCTCATCCACCCAACCTCCAAACAAAATGAATCCTTTCTCCAAGGACCTTTGCTCGCTATTCTTCCTAAGCTTTATCACTCTAAGTGATTCAAACCTTGGTGTACTCCTTGACCTACTTCTCCCGATCTTGAGACTTAGAAAAAATCTCTTCTGTGCTCCTTGTGCTCACTCTCCTTGAGACTCTCTCAACACTTCATTAAGTGTCGGCCCTGTGCACTCCTTGCATGGGTCTATCCTTCAATATTTGTATACTCAAATGAGTATATGTGCACTCCTTTCACTCACTCTATGAAATTAACTCTATCTCTCCTGAGTTATCGAGTCTGTAAACAACTTTGCCTTCACAGTCCTTACGTGGCCACTGTGCACTTGTTGCACAAGGATTTCAGAAGAGAAACAATTGAAACTTTTAGAACATCGAAGGTTCATTAATTCAACCATGAAATACACACACATGCATATAAACACATAAAATAGATAACATAACATTACCCAAATAACTCAAAGATAAGCAAACTCAGACATGTGAAGTAAATCTAATCTATTATATTCATTAAGGAAAAGACTTACTAGAGTTCCCACAACTCTCATATTCTCTCTTTCTCCACAATAATCACAATAATCACTATGATCTCAACAAAAAATACAATAATCTTCAACGTCCTCTTTTGGGCATAGATTACATACATTTATGCATGGAGGGGATTCTTGAGTGTTCCTTCCGACTACTCTAGTGTTTTCACATCATAATTAAATCATTCTACCACTAAGCTTATTACAAATAAATTATCATTTACAATATAGATATGAGTCGATGTTCCAAATATATTCAATCCTTTGGGCTTTAAAGAAATTACAATCTCCTGGATTGTTTAAAATGGCTCATGCCTCAAAATCTTGCGGGCCTTTAATTACAATATTTTCAAAACATTAAATTGATGTGCTCTCCTTGGAATCCAAAACCAATTTGAATGCGCACACTAGATGTTGATTTGTCCTCTACTTGGCCTAATTGAATGTTGATGGCGATGCTCCTGCATCACTTTTTCATCCCCATTCTTTCACCTCTTATACCTCCTTTCTCTTCACAGTTATCCAAACTCATATTATTCCTATGGTATACCCTCTTCATTTCTCTACATCCTCAGACCCTCCCTTCCTTCCTCATTTCTTCATTCTCTCATGTCCTCAGACTATGCTCTTGTCATCCCCCGGTTCTTCTATGTATGTGAAGCCCCTTAGCTGTCAGATTCCATTTTCATTATGCACTTGTCACACAAAAACATCTTTATCAATGTACCCAATGATTTTATGAACCTTTCACACAGACCTTTGAAGAAGTCCCTTTCTGCAACATTGTATGTGATCCAAAAATGATCTTTTAAATGACTATGGTTAAGTTTATGCATGAGTTATTTTACCAATTAGGATTTAAAGAGAAGAATAACATGCTTAATGGAAGAATTATGTAGCTATTATAAAGATATTAGAACATAAAATAGACTATAATAAAATAAAACCATAATGCCAAAGATTTATAACGGAGTTCGACACAAATTTTCTTATGTCTCCAGGCCTTTGTTTTCAGTGGGTGTCTTCTTATTAATATTCAATGCTTAAACAATGTATCAAAATTCCATCAATTTGGTCTCTAATAGACTTCGTTGTGTTCTACTTTGTCTCAGGAACCCGATGCAACAAATGACACTAGAAAAGATGGAGTAGAACTCCCGGAAATGGCCTCCAAAGCTCACTTCCTCAATGAATTCACTGCATAAAAATGGCTTGAACTTCACAAATTCTTCATCATTTTGTTGTTTTGAACTTGTTCATGGCTGTAAAAATACCTGGTTTTTATAGAATTGTAGTTGGGGGTCGAAATCCCAATTTCCCCACTCTTTCTGAGCTCTTTTTGGGCTCATATCCCATTTTCTAGGAAACAATCCACTAAAATCATGCCCAAATTTGGTAAAATCCTCCAAATTTGGCCAAATCTGCCAGATTTAGCACAATTGGCATGCAACCCCCAAATCCTAGGCTCTTGGTCATATGTAACCCCATGTGGCCAGGTGTTGTGCCTAACCCCTGAACTCTGGGCCCCGAGTTATATGCCCCCCATATGACCATGCCCTTAAATTTGACCTAGCCCACATTGGAAAAATTTAGGCTACCACGTGGCACCATCTAATTGGGAAATGTGTCACCCCATGATTGGCGTGATCCACATCACCCCGCCATGTCAACCTTCAAACTGCCACATCAACCTGCCCAGTCAATGTACAGTCTACCATGTGTCATCCATAATTCCACGTCAGTGTACAAGCTGCCATGTGTCATCCATACATCCACATCATCATATCGACTGCCATGTGTCAGTCCGTATAGTCCACGTCATCGCCACATCATCACCCAAAAATATCGAATCCATATGACATGTGACACACTTAGAGGCTTCCATGTGTCATGATGATGTCAACATGATGTCATGCTAACTTCATTAGCCATACTGCTGACGTCATCAGTTGACTTTGACTTTTTGCCAATTTTGGAAAAACGTCAGAACCCGATATCTTCACCATACGAACTCCATTTTTGGAAAATATTATATTTTCGAAATCGACACGACGAGCACTATGTAATGGTGTTGGTTTCATCTGAATACAAGAACTTTGAATTTTTGGCCATTATGGATCCATTTTGGATCATTCCTCCCCACTAAGACATTTTGGTCCTCCAAAAGTATATTAACCAAACATTAAGTGTGGGATAGGCCTTCCCACTTTTCCTTTGTCTATCAAATTTGTCATGTGCACCTTTCGTATCATAATCAATTGCAAAGAAACCATGATAAGTGAACACATACTATTAGCCATTTTCATTTTTTCACATCTTTCTGAATCCACTACCATCCATGTAGAAAACATTAGCAACGATAACCATATCAAAAACATGATTGAAAATGAACCAACATGTATGTTCTTCTTTACAAGCTTGCACAACAAAAACTCATCTTGAAGCAAATTATGGCTAGATCTACATGCTACAACCATTTTAATTTCTTGCTTAAGATCAACTGCTTCATTTGGTACAATTATAGGTGTAATGCTTTCATAAGCTGCCTTATTTAATTGTTCCATTGTTAGAAGAGATTGATTCCCTTTGATATGATGAGAATGCACAACATATTTTATCTCTTATGTAGTTAAGTGGTATTGTTTTTGTTCCCTAAAGAATATTTCTTTGTGATCATATAAATAAGGGCTAACCAAGACCATTCCACATGCTTCTAGTGGCACCACATCACCTATTAATTCATCCACAAACTTTGATGTAATTGAAAAATTTATGGCACATTGATTTGTTATGGGCAATTTGTGATTTTTTCTTATCCAATTTAGTTAATAGGGTTTCTGATGCATCTTAGTTTTTAATCCCAATTGCTTAACCACTTCTTCTGAAATTAAGTTATCTTGAGATCCTCTATCTAATAGAGTGTCTATCTTGGTATGTTTCATAATGACCTTTATATGAAACAATTTACTTCTAGAATCATAACCATCACCAATTTTTCCTGACAAATATTTTTTTGTGATTTTAGTCTCATAACCTGAATTTGACCCCAAGCCTGTTAGATGTGTTGTTGCTGCAACTATTTGCCTCCCTTTCCTCTCTTTGAACCACTTTTCTTTCTTCTCTGGGTGCAATTTCCATCAATGTTCATCATCGTGCCCTTATTTCTTGCAATGCTTGAAAGAGAGCTTCTCTTCCTTTACTATCACTGAGTTTTCTTTCTTCCCATTCACTTTTCTTTTGTCTTCCTTCTTTGGAGATGATTCCCCTGATACACCAACTCCAATTTTCCCTTCTTCAATATACGTTGCTTGAAAAAAAGCCTCATTAAGATTAGTAGGTCCAAACATAAACACAATATTACAAATATGTGCAGGAAAACCTCCTATATACTTCATAATATTTTCTTGTGTATCTGTAATGAAATATCTAACATCAAAGCCATCTTACGAAATTCATCTATGTATTCTTGCACTGATTGCTATTTTCTTAATTTAAGACTTTTCCATTCAATTGAATACTTCTCCTTATATCCTAAAGGATAGAACTATTTTCTAAGTGAAAAAATAAAATCTTTCCATGATGGAAATACATTACCAATTTGCTGAGTACCTTGTTGCAACTTACTCTGCCACCATATGAGTGTTGTGCCTGCAATACAAAGTGATGCCAATTTGATATTGGTTTCCTCATCATTGATTTGTTTCACACTACAATATACCTCCATTTGTCTGACCCAATTATCAAGCTTCTCAACATTGACTTCTCCATTATACATGGACAACTCGAATTTCACATCAAATTTAAGTAATGTCATGTCAGGCTTATGTTTATCAGAATGTTTTCTTACAGAAGTAGGATTAGAACTTGTACTTGAAGAAGAAGAAGAACATGGAGATGAAGGAGGTGAAGGAGGAGGTTTTGGAGGGTCCTCTCCTTCTTCACTTTTGTCTTTCTTTGAAGATTCCCCTTGAACAAGTCTCTTCCATTCCAAGTAATCATCATACAACACTTTTACCTCTTAGACATGGCAAATAAAGTTTTTTGAAACTCTCTTTCGTTTTGAGAAAGCCCTTCTTCTGATGCCATATTCTCACTTTGAGATGTCCTCTTTCTTGATCCAATCTCAGGATGTCCTTCTACAAGATCTCCTTCACCATGACTTAGATTTTCCCTGGTGATCATGCATACTAAAAAACAACCAAATTTCAACCTTCTCTAATACCACTTGATTCAGAAATGATATTTTAAATGACTATGGTTAAGCTTATGCATCAGTTATTTTACCATTTAGGATTTAAAGAGAAGAAGAAGATGCTTAATGGAAGAATTATGTAGCCATTATAAATAAATCACAATAGAAAATAGACTATATGAACAACAAACCATAACACCAAATATTCATAAAGGAGTTTGACACAAATTTTCCTACGTCTCCAAGCCTTTGTCTTTAGTGGGAGGCTTCTTATTAGTATTCATTGCTTAAAAAATGTATCAAATTTACATCAATTTGGTATTTCATAGGCACTGTTGTGTTCTACTTTGTCGCAGGAACCTGATGAAACAAACTACACTACAAAAGATGGAGTAGAACTCCTAGAAATGGCCTCCAAAGCTCGCTTCCTCAATGGTTTCCTTGCATAAAAATGGCTTGAACTTCACAACTTATTCATCATTCTGTTGTTCTAATTCGGTTCATGTATTTAAAAATACCTAGTTTATTTTAGTTGGGGTTTGAAATCCCAACTTCCCCCCTCTTTCTGTGCTCTTTTTGGGCTCAGATCCCATTTTTTAGGCAAAAATCCACTAAAATCAGGCCCAAATTTGGTAAAATCCTCCAAATTTGGCCAAATCCTCTAGATTTAGTACAAATGGCGCACAACCCCCAAATCCTGGGTTGCTGGTCACATGGCGCCCCATGTGGCCAAGTGTTTTGCCTAGCCCCTAAACTTCGGGCCATGGGTCATATGTCTCGCATGTGACCAGGACCCTAAAATTCGACCTAGCCCACATTGGGAAAATTTAGGCTGCCACGTGGTGCCCTCTGATTGGGACACATGTCACCCCCTGATTGGCCCTAGCCACGTCAGCCTGCCCAGTCAATTGCCACGCCAGCATTTGTACTTCCATGTCAGCCTACCAAGCCAGCTTCCACGTCAGCGTATGGACTGCCACATGTCATCCATACATCCATTTCATCATACAAACTGCCACATCATTGTATGGAATATCACGTGTCAGTCCATACAATCCATGTCATCGCCACATAAGAACCCAAAAATGTTGAATCCATATGATATGTTTCACACTCAGAGGATGCCACTTATCATGCTGACGTTAGCATGATGTCATGTTGATGTCATTAACCGTACTACTGACGTCATCAATTGACTTTGACCTTTTTACTATTTTGGAAAAACTTCAGAATGTGATATCTTCGCCATATGAACTCCATTTTTTAAAAATAATATACTGTCAGAATTGAAACAATGAGCACTATGAAATGGCTCTAGTTTCATTTGAATCCGAAAAATTTGAATTTTTGGCCATTATGGATCTATTTTGGATCAGTATGGTTGTGTACAATCTACTCAAATTTTATAATATATCCTCCTAATATACTATCTGACTAGAAATCAATTGCATAAGAAGTTTGATTACTTACATAATTCAGTTGTCTTACCAACTTAGGAGTCCAATTCCTCAACATTGTGGTTTGGTACCTTCCAGTGTTCTCTACTAGTCTTTCTAACCACTCAGTCAAAATGATCAGAAATTCGCCAAATAAAATTTCATGCAGCTTTGTGTACACATAATTTTTCATCCATTTCTCATCACTCAATCGAGGGTTTCTATTCTCTTTCATAGAAAACTCTCATTCCTTCCCTTCTAACCATTCTGAGATCTCTTTCTTATTCGTCCTCCAAAACATTCCCTCAATCACAGATTTCGGGTCCCGACAACAGAACCATGTGTTGGCTTGTGCGTAGTTGTAAGACCCTAGGTTTGATTTATCTTTACTAACAAAACCCTTCAGAAACCATCCCTTTTAGCATCACCTGCATGCAAGTGAATTCTCACCCAAGTCATCTATTGGGGCTGGAGGAAACAATTTTCTGCAGTAGTGAGGGAATGGGAGGTGACCATCTTTGTTATTCTTACTTATCTTTTTTGTGCATGTTTTTCTGTATTTTCTCTTCTTAGTTTACTTAGTGAATTTAGTTATGTATTACCATTATACTTCAGATTACAATAGAAACCACATATTGTAGCATTCATAACCATTGCACAATGATCATACAAAGAATAATTCTAATCTGACATGCATCAAGAAAGCATCCATGATTAATCACATAAAAGAAAAATAACATAGTAGTTAACGTGTTTCACTCAAATTTGGGCTATGTCCACAACAAATGGCTTCTTGGTTATTCTTTATGCAATTTTCTTAGGCTTGCACACTGCTCTTACAAAGATACATCATGCTATCTTTTCCTTCTCCTATCCTATCCATTTTGTGATGCAATCCTCTCTCTCTCTCCTTGCAACATCTCCCTAACATTCAGACATAAAATCTTCTCTCCAATAGAACTCTACCAAACTCTTGAATCATTGGGACTAAAAGAGAGGAACTGGTTAGAAGAGAACCCCTATTTTCCCAACCCATTAAATTTTTATAGATAATTTCTAGGGATTAAAACCCTACTTTACTCACCTCAAAACCCTATTACAACTCATGATAACTCAAGTTGACTTGTTGTTCGAGCTGATTTTCCTTCTTTTCTGTCTGCATGCTAGTTTTTCCTTTGACTATTGTTCTTCCTTCTTTTTCTCATCCTTATATCTTTAGCACGTCAAGCTGTCATCCTTACTTTTCACCCTCTTTCTCCTCTTTCTTTATTCTTCTTCTTTCTTCTTCTCACTATGCATGGTCTTCCTGAATGGGGCTCGACTATGCACTCCCGATTCTTCCTTCTTTGTCTCAGCACATATTCTATACTTAGTATTTTCAGGCATATTATTTCCAAAATTCATGTTCAACACATGTAAATCTCAACAATGTCGATTGCTTTGTGCACTAACTTCACTGGAATAAAATGGGAAACTTTAGTAATATTTTCGACCACCACAATAATAGAATCATGCTTCTTAGTAGTCTTAGGAAACTTAGTTATGAAGTCCATGGTAAAAAATTACCACTTCCACTCAGGAATGGGAAAGGGATGCAACAAACTAGCTGGATGTTTGTGCTCAATCTTGACCTTCTAACATTTGAGACATCTCGCAATAAAATATGGAACTTCCTTTCTCATACATGGCCAAAAGTATTACTTATTGACCACAAAAATGGTCTTCTGGTAACATGGATGTAAAACATAAGGAGCCCTATGAATCTATGAAGAAATCAGGTTCTTCATCTCTTGATCATTTGGCACATAAACTATGTGTCTATACATGAGGATCCCATCCTCTCTTAGCTCATAGCCTTCAAATTTCTGTTGCGACATATCTTGTTGTAAAGTCACACTTATATCCATATAGTGCATATTTGTTCTGGAACTTCTAAAATTCTGTCACACAAATCTGTCTGGCACATGCTAATGGATGTAGCATGCATCTCATGCATCCTCCTGTTGAGTGAGTCAGTCACTTTGTTCTATTTTCCTTTGATATGCCTTATGTCGAAGTCATACTCATTAAGGAGCTCTAACCACCTACTTTTTCTGGCATTGAAGTTTGGTTTTAAAAACAAATACTTCAAACCACAATGGTCTATTCTCAGCTCAAATATTTTACCCATAATGCAATGCCTCCACATATTCAAAGCATGCACTATGGCTTCCAATTCTAAATCATGCATATCATAGAGTCTTTCATTCTCCTTCAAATTCCTTGATTCGTAGCATACCACATGTCCATTCTAACTCATGACTCCATCGATTCCTTCCTTTTATGCATATGTGCACACAACGAAGGCCACATCAGGATCAACAATCCTCAGAATTGGCACACTTTTCAACAAACTCTTCAAGTGCTGAAAACTCCTTGCACAATCTAGAGTCCATTCAAATCGTGCAACTTTCTTTTGCAGGGATGTGATTGGATGCACAATCTATGAAAAACATTCAATAAACCTTCTATAGTACCCTGCCAATCCCATAAAGGATCTCTCTTATATTACATTTATTGGTGTTGGCCATTCCTCAATGGATTTTATCTTTTGTAGGTCCACAATTATTCCTTCCTTTGAAATGATATGACCCAAATAGTGAATCTTCCACTAATAAAATGAACACTTGCTCAAATTTTCATAAAGTTGATGTTCCCTCAACACCTGCAACACCATCTTCAAGTATTGCTCATGCTCTTCCTCATACTTTGATTAAATAAGGATGTTGCCTAGAAATACGATGACAAACCTATCCAATTAATTTATGAAAACTCCATTCATTAAACACATGAAGATAGATAGTGCATTTGACAACCCAAATGGTACCACTTTGAACTTGTAATAACCATACCTTTTTGTGAAGGAAGTCTTACTAATTTCCTCTTCCTTAATCCTCACCTGATGATAACCAAATCTGAGATCAATATTGGAAAATATCCTTGTGCCCCTAAGTTGATCAAACAAATCATTTATCCTTGGAAAAAAATACTTGTTCTTCAGTGTTACCTTGTTCAACTACCTAAATTCAATACAAAGTCCCAATGTACCATCCTTCTTATTCACGAACAAAACTGGTGCACCCCAAGGAAACAAACTTGGGTGTGTATACACCTTCTTTAGAAGCTCTTCAAGTTGCATATGCAACTCCTTTAGTTCTAGTGTACTCATCTTATAAGGAGTCTTGGATACAAGTGTTGCTTCCAACATCAAATTTATAGAGAATTCAATATCTCATTTTGGAGGCAATCTAGGTATCTCTTTAAAGACATCCTCAAACTCTTTTAGTACTGCCTAGTATTCAAAACTTGGCACTTTATTCTTAGGTTCCTTTTCCATGTGCACTGTGAATAATTGACATCCCTTCTTGTAACTTTTATTCAACTATAATGCTGATAGTTAAATCTCTTGGAATTCCTTGAATTGTTCTCAAATTTCCTTGCTCATCCAGTCAAGTAAATTCCTTATTATAACAATCCAGGATAGATGGTGCTTGTCCAACCAATCCATACCAATGAGGAAATCATACGATTCTAAAGGTAACATATTCAACTCATCTCTAGTGTGCAATCCATTCATCTCTATTAGACATGTCTTAACCATCTCATTAATTTTCCTCTTTGCTCCTGTAGCTAACTGCACCAACCAAGGTTTTCCAATCTTTCTTCTTGGAAAATGGAATCTTTCCACCATATTAGGATCTAGATAACTAAGACTAGGTCCTCAATCAATTAAAATAGCAATGGGTTGGTCATTAGTCTTACCTTCCACCTCAATCATGTGCTACTAAAACTCAGTCTACTTGTTATCCAGCGGAGTGTAAATTCTTGACACATTTATACCCATGTCTTCAATTTTTGTAGCTTTTTGTACACTGTGTGCAATCCTCACCTTATCACTTTTTTCAGGGAAATCTATGCGCATATGATTTCCGCCACAACCCCAACACTGCATAGGTTGTTTCCATGACTTTTGTCCCATTGTTTTTTACATTCTAGGTTCCTGGGGGGTCGACTGTCCTTGCGCAATATTTATGAAAAATGGTGTCTTATCTCCCTTCTTCCTCTATTCCACCTTACATTTCATTTGGTCTTCCCAAGCCTTTTGGAAAGTTGGTATTCCCCTTTGTTGCTCATAAATACACTTAGAACGCCTTATGGTTTCTTCCAATGTCTTAGGGTCATCATATTGTATATTGTCACTGATAAATGAGGGAATCCCACTCATATATATTTGAATATTCACTTGTTCATCCTTGATGAAAGGAACATATTTTATTCACTCTAAAAATATTCTTTCATACTCATCTATCGTCATACTCCAAAGCTTGAGTTCAAATAAATCCTTCATTTTCCTACCATGGTACTGCTTGGTTAAATGTTTATTTTGGAAATACCTCTTGAACTCCCTCCAAGTCACTTTATTCTCATCAATGTGTTTCACTTGAAAATATTGATCCCACCACATCGATTCCTTTTCTTTTAAATGATATATAGTAATCCTTCCTTCTACATGCATAGAATAATTATGCAGTTGGAAGTACTTCCTCGTATACAACAACCATGTCTCTGCATCCTCATTGTTTTTTTGCTCACCATAAAGGGTTGGAGGTTTGATATTATTCATTTCCCCCTGTAGCTTGTCCACCCTAGTCCTTCTCTTATGCTTTCTGATAGGATATGGGCTTGAGATATTACACTCTTTCTTGAAAGAATGCTTACCAACACTTCTTTCTTCTCTTATTTTCTCATCATGAGACTTGCGACTTCTTGATCTACTTGACTTTGTTTCCTTATCCACTTTATTTTCTATTTTTTCAAAGCTCTACATCAATTTGACATTGAAGTCATATTTCTATGCCTTGGGTCTCATAAGTCTCTCATTATTAGCCTTATAGCTCTGGACATCTTTCTGCAATACTTTTACAGTTTCTACCAAGTTTATGTGCTCATCCCTGGATTATGTACCATCAACACCCAAACCGACATATATACCTCCAAACTCCTGGTCATTAGGGATCTAAGTCCTCTGTGCATTATCCATGATTTCAACCTTTTGCATTGGCTTTGTCCTTCTCTATTCACTGATAGTTTTGCAAAATGTATAGAAACAAAGATTTGTTAGGTGATTTCATGCAACAACTACATGAAAAATAGGAACCACCTTGTCATAATCCTTTCTCTAAGATTTATTGGATGATTTTAACACCCAAAATTCTATTGTGCACACCCGTGCATCACTATATTTGCATGCATCACAACTTTATACCATGCACCAATGGTTTTCCGCACAACTAAAATCTACATGGCGCGACACCAATTCTTAGAGCACACTTTTATTCATGCTATTATTTGGCCCATACAAGTCCAGTGTTGAACCAATAGCTCTGATACCACTTTTTAATGTCCCCATCCACCCCATGATGGTCCATGTCACACAACCTTAAATTCTGTAGCTCCAAGTGAACCCGACTGTAACATCCCCAACATACTATTGATCATGTTACTCTAAAATTTCACTGCGCAATTTCACTTGAAGTAACATGCTCAACCCAAGTTTGAGTCATAATACACACCTGTAACATCGGAAGCAATAATCTCTTTACAATAGGATTTTAAGAAGAAGAAGTAACTAAAAGACAACGTGCACCAACATGCTAATCACACAACATAACTGCGTGCACATCCATCTAGGCATCATGTGCCACTTCTGATTTCACTATACACGGGGTTTGTTTCTTTAAACACACACGCAAATTCCATCCTCTTGATGTACACAAGCTACAATCCTACACACTCGACCACTCAATATTCTTCTTGATGACTTATAACCAAAATCACAAGGTTAACTTAACTGGAAAGACTATCCACATTTTTTGAATCCACACACAACTAAAAATACATGTTATAAGCACCATACTTACATGAGAAAGAAACAAATAAAAAAATAACATCAAATACTTATATGCAACAACATACAAGAATTAACCCATGTCAAACATAGAAAAATATTCACACACTAAACAAGACAAGAACATAAAGAACACTTGTATTTAAGAAAGTCACCAACTACGACATTGAATTAGACATTCCTCCCATCCATAGACATTGTCTCTCATAATCTTTCAACAATAGGTCACCCCTGAGCTGGGGCACAATTCCACCAAGGAAAAAAGGGTCCTAGAGACAAGCTATGGTTTGAAACTCCATAGAATTTTCCAGTCCTAAGATCCCACTGCTGCAAATAGACCACAATCCCTCATTTCCCATGCACCTGTCACACCCAAGGAAGTGTACCCCTTCTTTTCTCAACAATCCTTCGACTACCCCACGTCCCTTCCCAGGGTTACCAACAACAGGACGAACAAGAAGTCTCCAAGACTTACGACTAATCACAATGCACCAGGTAACAAATCTCAACAAAATTATCATCTGGAGAGTATTCCCATGTGTCTAACAACCACTCCACAATGGCCAGTCTCTCACCTAGAGAGTCTAGTCACATTTTTTCATCCCGACTCTTCAACAGTAAAACTTTGGTTATAATCTCTCAACTCCTTACAATCTTCTCACTGCATAGAAGGTAATAATCATATTTTACATATAGTTTGGCCCCCTTCAGCTCATGAGAGCCTGCAACATCAATTCCCCTTCAATAGTCGATAATCCCATGCATAATAATAATTCCAAAAATACACCAAGGTCAGAAATATTAGGCTACTCACTATCTATCTCCATATCCCTCTATCTCTTTGTCACTCTTATTTCTTTTGTCACACTTTTCACACCCTCTATCCCAAAATCCTTACACATTTATACAATCATAATGGAGCTTATCCCATATTCATGGACCCAAAATTCCTAATAGATTCTAACAGTATTTTGTCTTTTGCATGTGCTAGTATTTGCATGTGAAAGTGCACCAAATGCCTTTCCTTATTTTGAACACATTGATGTCTCTCTATTGGCACATTTTTCTCCTTCACAGTTCCCAAAAATCTTCCCTAAAATCCTATCCTAACATGTTCTGAACAATTACCTACGGCTCATCCCGAGCCACTCATTCCTTCCATTACGCTTCCTAGGATGTTGCAATGAACTTATGAAAATTGTCCTTCATGGTTGCGACCTTCTCTCTTGCCTATTATTCTTGTGCCAAAATCCTCTCTCTTGTCTCTGTAGTAATGTGAGTCTTTAGTTTCTCTGTACTATCTTTTACTCCTTGCTTTACTTTGAATTTTGTAGCCGCAAGTTTGTTTGACACCCAAAATGCTTCCTCCTACATCAGATCAAGCTTTTGTGCGAGAGTCTGTTGTTCAACTATTATATGGTTTATCTCTAGGTACAACTACCTATTCTCAAATATTTCAATCATTCATTCTGTTCTTGGCAACAATATCATGTTTAGCTATTATATGGTTTATCTCGAGGTACAACTACCTATTCTCAAATATTGCAATCATTCATTTTTTTCTTGGCAGAGTGCTTATTGTTTCTTTGAACTTTTGTGCCTTCTCCTGCATGGCCTACAATCTTTGTTCTATTGCTTGTAACTATGAATCCTCCAAAAATTGAGTCCACACTTGTGTATTCTCTTCTTATAAATTTGTGCATTACTCATCCAAATTCCTAATACTCTCCATGGTCATCATGGCTATCTTCTACTGTTTCTCCCTTTCTTCTGGTGGGGTACTCATCGTTGTGCAAGCTTCCAAATCAACTATCTTTGCATGGAATCCCTGAATGGATTCACTTATATTCGTCACTTGATCTTCTAAGGGATTGAATTCTTCCATTTTTACCTCTGGGATGTTGTTGTAAACCTCCTGCACTACCTATTGCAACTTTGTTTTTCTCTACATAGCCTCATCCTATTCTAGATTGAGTTTGCTATACTCTACGTGCAATGCTTCCTTGTCTACAGTCACTTTGAACAAATCCATAAAATTTGATTTTGTGTGCAATTGGATCTCTTGTGTGACATTTGTCTTAAAGTTATGTAGAACATTTAATGGTAACTGTGACAATACTAAGTCAATATGACTTAATTCTTGCATCCACTCCTACATTTCTTTCATGGGGAACTTTATGGCCCTTGTTGATATCTTCATGATCTAGTGCTCTGATGTTGTTGATGATAGTTGTGACTCTATTGTCTTTGTTGTGCTCCCTATTTGTTCTTCTTTTGTCAATCATACTTGCACTATCCTAGTCAATTCTAAAATATGGTGCAGTGTATCTATCCGGATCTGCACATTTGTGTACATATCCTCTTGTTTTTGTGCATCTCACTAAACTTCTTCTTTCGTAAATTATTTCACCCGATCTCCAATATTCTCCAAGTCATCTTTAGTTAAGTCCTCGATAACTACTTCCTTTGATGCTTTCCTCTTCTTTTTTTTGTGTGCCAATCTCTCCTTAGGATGCTCTTTTCTCTTCTCTCTAGTGTGCGTTGTTGCTTCCTGAGTGTCACTTACACCATTCCCTTGTTCTCCATGTTCTTAGTCTTCTTATTGATCCTTCTCTTAGTGTTGCATCTCCTTCTGCATTGTTTCCAACACTCTGGGTTTCCACTCTACTTCCCAATCATTTACATTCACACTGACATCCTATCTTGTCAATATGTAGCCGATCGATAACCATTGTTGATCTAGATCCCTTTTTTCTTGAATGTACATGTGCTATGGCCTTGCTTTGAATCGCGTGAATTATTTGTATGCTTCAATTATCTGAGGTCATATGTGCGGTGCTTCCTCAATACACTACCATATTTTTTCCTTATAAATGTAGAAAATGAAATTGTGTCGATTTTTCTATCCTTGTGTACAATATGCCACAAAGAAACATACCTCGTTTCCATGTGCGGTTCCTATGTACCTTCAGGTTACTGAGTTTCTTCTAGTTCCCTCCAAGAAACTAATACTATCAAAATCAATAACCATGCATAGTGGAAATTCCTACCTTTATCTCGTGCTTCCCTATAGTCAGTTAAAAACTAGTTCACCAAAAAAGTAACTCAGTTCATGTGTACTCCTTCTACGCACTTTTTTGTTGTTGTTATTACTCCTTCTAGCACCTGGTCTCTGCGACATTTCTTGAGTAACTTGCAAACCATCACCTATGCCACAAATATGATAGTATCATCATTAATTCTCACGATGTCCAATCTGTGCGCTCCTATGTGTGTGTCATATTTTTCTTTCATCCTTTCCACTAATTCTTTCTCTTGACTCCTATTCGTGAACAAAGGTAGTGGGTCTTCCCCTGCTGACAACAATCTTGTAATTTGTGCGATAATATGGGTGTTGATCGACACCATCCTGTCCAACCAGAGGAAACCTCTATGGATGCAACTCAATAGTAACTTGTTGTATATGTTAAGTGTGGGATATCCAATATGTTCAATAGGATTATTTGTTGCAGTCCTATTTCCCACTCTTGTGGATTGACTGTGATTGCGCATGAGTATGGGTTGAGTCCTATGCGTAAATAGTTTTTTGGTTCTAACTATGGAAATTTATTCATGTATGAAATATCATGGTTTGAAAATAGAATACTTCCTACTACGCCCAACATGTCTCCCTCAATACTAACCATGGGTGGAATCATCGGTGCAACGCGATCATACTTCGACTCCTTGGGAAGTCTATCTGAGTTTTTTTTTGGATTCCTAGGTGACAGATATGCTCTTGTAAAGTTTAATGGATCCGATGCCTCTGATATAGGGGTTTATTCATGTATAGGTATTGATGCCTGCTTACTGTGTGTTCTTTTATTCTACGATGTGGATGCTCCTACCTTTGGTGGCGCCATGGATTTCTGTGATTCTTTTTTGTCTGCAACGCACTCGACTCTCTATTTTCTTCGAATGTTCAAACAACTGGGACTCTTTATCATCATCCTTCATCTGCTTTTGTAGGATGTTTCCAACCTTTTCATTTCTCTTCACACAAAAATTCACATTCCAATCTTATTTATTCACATTCGATTCTTGTCTGGATTCTGCATTAATTTCATATTTTCTAGTGGATCATGTTCTATATTTTCCATCCTTTCAAAATCTCATTTCCACTTTTCATTTATGACGACACATTTTTGTCGTCTTTCCATAATGTTTTCTCTTTAATGTTTTTATCATCATCTGCACAGATATTTATCCTGTCTCTCTTTATGTGCAATTCAATTCTCCTTTTTGCGCGCAATTCAGTTCACCCACTTGCGCACAATTCAATTCTCCTTCCTACGTGCCTTCCTCTTTCTTTCTTCATTTCCATGAAATTTCCATGTTCATCTCTTTTTCTGCTAATTTTACTCTTTGAACAATGACTTATTCATAACTTTAAGCCTCATGTCTCTTCAAATGTTTATTGTGGATTTCCTCAAGATCCCTTTTTTTTTCTTTTTTCTTTATTTTTTCAGTATAATACAAATACTATAGTACACATACTGCGCGCTCAAGCTAGTGCACGGAAGGATAATTGTCCCTATAAAATTTCATTTGAATACTGTTAACCAGTCCTTCCATGATTTCCCCATTCAATTTCTCCAACTAAACAACACCTTCCTTTGTCACACATCTTATCATATACATACCCAACCAGTGCATTTGGAACTTTCCATGGTGCTGCAAAAATTTGTTTTCATAGAGAAAAACTAGGTCTCCCATATCGAACTTCTTCTATTTAATATGTCTGTCATGCCATGCCTTTTTGTGCACTTTCTAAACTTGTTGATGAAATCTTGTGATGAAGCAATCTTCCTCCAGTTCCATTAGCTCTGATAGTCTTTTCTTTACTATGCCAGAATCTATGATATTTGTTAGCATGACAATGCATAGACTCGACACAATAAAATTCATGGGAATAACTACTTCTTGGACGTATACTAATCAAAATGGTGTATGTCCTATCAAATTCTTACATGTGGTCTGATATGCCCATAGTACTGCAGGAATCCTAGGGTCCCATTCATCTCACTTTACATTCAATATCTTTGTTGTTTTGATATCAACAATTCAAATTATTTTAGAAAGGAATCTATATATGTTAGTCCATCATACTTCGATGGATCACATACCTCAGCTCCAATCTAGCACAATGTGTAGGTAATATGAGCACATCTCCTTGTAGATACTTCATGCAACCTCTATTGCCAATGTTCCATGGCTTCTTCTAAATCTAACATGCAATAACTGATATTTCTCCAACTGAGTACACCCTCAGTAGTAGGATTAACACAGTCATCCATCCACATAGTCACATTGTAAAGTTTATTGATTTATTTAGTACTGAATCCTCCCCTTCACAGTTCCACATATCATCTTCTTTCTATGCGATCTAATGGTGTAGTAACTCTCAAGTCTCCTACTTCAAAGATCATTTTTCTATTTTTCAAATCAATAATGTTCTGGTTATCAAAATAAAAATCGATTCCAAGTAAAACTGGATAAGGTTTACTGTCATCCACTATCTGTATTACTTCAAAATATGTTATGTTTCACACTCCATCGATATTAACATTCACCCCAATCAGTATTCCAATCGAAACAAAATTGTGTTGATTTGGTAGCCTCAATTGAATAGGTGACTAGATCAAACTTCGTTTTCCCATCGTCTCCCATGTCTTCTTCAGAAGGATGTTTACATCAGATCCTATATCCAAGATGATATTATCCATATCATAGTCTCCTATCTACACATTAAGTCATAATTCCCTATTCATCATTTTCTTGCGATGTACTTGGTTAGTTTCTCGTTGTGTAACATGTGATTCTTTATCTATCATGCATTGGTCGATCATCCCACACATCATGTTTAATGAAATTTCATCCTTCATTAGTTCCAAACAACTCTTTAATAAACTATTCATGGAACTTGCCTTCTAAAATGGACTTTCTGTAATCGAGTGGTCATAGGTTGGAGGCATGTCATACACAGGCCGCACAGTCGATGTTCCCCATTTTGTTTCTAGTAACTTATTCCTTTCTTGCTTATATGTTCCCCATTTTGTTTCTAGTAACTTATTCCTTTCTTGCTTATATGTTTCTCTCTCTCTCTCTCTCTCTCTCTCTCTCTCTCTCTCTCTACAGGTCAAATGTCAAAGAAGGTTATGTTTCTTTCTTGATCCACTTTTCGGTATGGATTCCTTGTTATGTCAAATCAACTCCTATTCTTTATCCTCCATGAATAACTGTTGCTACCCTTGGTCAATCATCATTCTCTTCCACTGCTATCATTTGAACATTTTGATTCCCTTTTTCTTTCCACTTTGTGATCAGATGTGGACAGTCTTCCATCATGTGATCCAACTACCTATAGTAAATGCATCTCATGCAAGTATTCTAAAAATATTGCATCAAATGCCCCGACTGGTTACAATTATAGTAGATAATAAGTTATCTTCCTCTTCCAAATCCTCCTCTTCCCCAACCTATGAATCCTCCTCTTCCTCCTTGATGGTATCCCCTCAGAGTATTATATTTTGATACCCATCCTTATGATATTTCTTCCCCCTTGAACTCTATATGCATCTGAGGTGCATTCCCTCTTTAGATCGAGTTCACAAAATTTCTATTCGTCATGTCCCATGGACTTACAAAAATTACAAAATAATCTTCTGGCAGTGCTCTGATATTTCTACATCAAAGGACATGCATTTGGGTGATGATCCATCACTCTACATATCTCACACCATATCCCTCCTTGTGTGGCCAAGGAACTCAAAAATCCTATATCCAAATAATATGTAAAGTCTAGACACTCATTCTTATGATGACCTTTTTATCTGCATGTCACACACCAAACTTATTCACACTTTTCCTGCCCTTTAGCAAGCTCCTGCAACTGAATTTTCAATGCTTCTAAATGTGATTGAACCTGAGCCATCCATGCACCATTATCCCCTATAGGGGATGCTTCCAAATTCATAGTTACTTATAGTGATTCTAACCGTGACATAATATTCTAATGTGTCAATGGACAACGTATATGTGGTAACAATGCCACAATGAACCATTCCCTATGTTTCTCATATGGAATTTGGAAAGTCAACCGATCGACCAATATCTTGAATCTATGATCAAAATCCTATATTGACTCATTCTTCAATTGCTTGATCTCTTTTAATTTCATAATACACTGTAACTCAGACTTTGGTTTCTAGAACTCTTTTAATAGGGCTTGTCTAATGTCTTCCAATATTCAAGCTTGTCTCGCAGGTGCAGTGGACTAATACTTCATATACCAGAGTAACACGCGGTCTCTGATTGTTGTCACTAACAACATGATTTTTCGTATCATCATCCTGGACCTGCTTCACAGTTCATATTGCTTCACAGACAAATAAGTGATTTTTTGGATCTTTTGTTCCTTCTCCGTGGAAGACATGCATTCTCAAAGTGGGGTCTACCCCTACCATTGTGTACTGTGTAGTATTTTTTCTCGATGTCACTAACTGAATTTGGGTTCGTGTACTAATTCCACTACTCTAACTACCTTTACTGCTATCCTTGATTCCTTCACTAACTGCAAGTTCTCATGAAAAATTTGCACATCTTACCTGATACCTCGAAGACGCACATGAGGTCATTGGTTCGACGCAAAGTTTTTCATGAGTGGGGTTATTGGGATGTAATGGATCCCCTTATGCTAGACTAAGTTGATGCTCCTTTTCGTTCCCCTTTCTTTTTGTGCATAGTATTCCTTCGATCTGGAGCACTACATTGATGTCTCTTTCCTCAAAATCACTATGCTTCCCTTCTATATCAACCACAATCCTCTTCCTACTGTATCGAAATATTTTTCCACTGCGCAACACTCCAATCTCTTCTCTTGTCACACCTTCTTATTTTCCCAACATTCTCAGCCCATATGTTCCTTATTTATTCTTTCTTGTGTCCCTCTCCTCCATACTCTTAGACCATTCCCTGGTCAACCCCCACCCCCCTGTGCACGCAAAGGTGCCTAGCTACTAGGGTGATCATATTCCAATTTCATAACCCCCTTATTAGACAACAACATCTTGACCCAAGTAGATAGTGATTTAAAATATCTTCCACATGAACCCTTAAAAAACTCCCTCTCGACAACACTGTAATTTTAGGTACACACTATAGAAAACTCAGTAATATTCCCCCTTAATACACTATCCATCCAAAAATAAATTGTGCACGATATATAATTACTTACGGTATTAACTTGGTGGATCAACTCAGGGGTTCAACTCCTAGAAAAAAAGTGAAAAATGTTTCGTTCTTTTCAGCTAACTTATGTAACCACTCAGCCAAAACTATCAGGAAATCAGTAAAGAAAATCTCATGTAATTTTGTAAATATGTACCTTTGTAACCATTGTTCAGAGCTGATCTGTGGGTTCTTATTCTGATCTCTGGTAAAATTTCACTCCTTCATCTCTAACCACTATTCTATCTCTTTCTTAGTCTACCTCCACATTCCCTTCAGTCGTAAATCCTGGTCTCGACAACAGAACCATTTGTGGGTGCACAGTGGGCAGACCCAAGGTTCAACATGAATTTACCAACAAAACCCTCAGATACCGACCATTTCGGCATCACCCACAAGTAGGTGAAGTCTCATCTGAGGTATCTATGGAAAATACAGAAAATATATTTCTGCAGTGATGAAGGGATGGGAGGCAATCCTTATAACCATTCTACCTAGCATTTGTTCAGGAATCCTTATATCATGTGCGCATAAACCTAGTAACATGAAACATACTCATAGTATCAGAACATATATCATATGCTTGCAATAAACATAACATCAAACACATCATAACACATAGACACCATGATTAACATGGTTCACCCAAGATGGGCTACATCCATAATGACCGACTTATTATTATATTATTTAGAACATCCATTACAAAATATGTGCATTGTGCTCATACATTATATCTCAGACACATACAAAATGCCCTTGCCATTCTCCTATTTTACTACTCACTATCTATCTCCATATCCCTCTCTCTCTGTTGCTCATGTTTTTTTTGTCACACTTTTCATGCCCTCTATCCCAAAATCCTTACATATTTATACAATTATAATGAGGCTTAGCCCATATAGATGGACCCAAAATGCCTAATGGCTTCCAACAATCTTCCTTATTTTGTGCATGCTGGTCTCTGCATGAAAAAGTGCGCCAACTGTATTTCCTTCTTTTGTGTGCGATGATGCCACTCTGTTCATGTGGTTTACTCCTAATTAGTTCCTAAAATTGGTCCCCAAAATCATGTCCTAACACTTGGACACTACAACAGCTCTTGGAACCAAATCAATAGAGAAATCAATGTCTCTCTTTGGTGGCAATCCTAGGATTTCTCTAAAAACATCTTCAAAATCCCTCAACACCATATGGTCTTTAATGCTTGCAACTTTATCTTTGGCTGCCTCTTCCATATTGGTTGCAAAAATATGACATTCCTTCCTGAAACTCTTTTTCAATTGCATGGTTGAAATCTCTCTAATAGCTACAACTCTTAGAATGCCTTGAACCTTGCTTTGTTTCCCTTCTTCATTAAGACAAGTGATTGCCTTGTTGTAACAATCTAGAACATCATGGTGTTTTTCCAACCAATCCATTCCAATTATAAAATCATATGAACCCAATGGTATGATGTTCACATCTACCTTTGTGCTGAGTCCATTCATGTCTATTGGAAAATATTTAACTATCTCATTGATTTTCCTCTTAGCCCCTGTGGCTAACTGTACTAATGGAGTTTTCTTATGCTTACTCATCTTCAAGTAAAATATGTCAACAATGTTAGATTTTATGTAACTATGGCTATCTCTAGAATAAATTGAATTTTTTATGGGATGGTTTTCAATCTTACCTTCCACTTCAATCATGGGGGGTTGATATTCTTCTTGCTTGTTGTCCAAGGCTACATAAATACTTAGCATGTTTCCACCCATGTCTTCAATTGTTTCATCCTCCTGAATGTTGTGGATAGTCCTAATTCCTTCTCCTTTGTAAGGGAACTCTTTATATAAGTAATTTCCCTCACATCCCCAACATTTTATAGACTACTTCCTTGGCCTTCTCCCAAATGAATCTGCAACCTTGTTCTCATTTTGGGTTGACTAACCTTGATGATTTTCTTGGGAGGTTTTCTTGAAAAAGGGTGGCTTAAAACCCTTTTTACTTTGTTACTTTTTACCCTTCATCTTGTAATTTCAAGATTTTTGGAAGACTGACCTCCCTCTACTCTACTCATAAAGTGTTACAGGTATGAACTAACTGAGAGGGGGGGGGGGTGAATCAGTTAGTGTAGATTATTAACGATTTACTCTCATTTTTCACTTTGAATCATTAATCTTAGTGGCAGTGAGTCTT
>JZKD02S1673276.1:343820-354666 GCA_000966675.3 Picea glauca
CATCTACGTTTCAACATCTGAGATTCAGCATCTGTGTTCACCATACACAATCGATTTCCATCAATGACAACCTTGATCATCTGCGTCATCTCTGTTGTAGCCATATTTCCAACATAAAGATGTTTTGTTCTCCTTATGGATTCTTCCAAAGTTTTGGGTTTATCCTATTGAATCTTTTCATTGTAGAAAGAGGGTAACCCACTCAGAAACCTTTGGATTTCAAATTTATTATCCCTTATGAAGTCAACATACTTAATCAATTCAAATAACCTCTTCTCATATTCATCCATTGTAATGCTTCCCAACTTGAGTTTAAATAACTCTTTCATTTTCCTTTCATTGTAATTCTTGGAAAAATATTTCTCTTGGAAATATCCTTTGAACTCCCTCCATGAGATCATCTTCTCATCAAGGTTCTTGGATTTCTTAAGTTGATCCCACCACACAGTTGCCTTTCCTTGCAAATGGTAGGTTGAAATGATAGCTTCTACCCTTGAGGGGTAATCATGCAACTAGAAATATTTCTTCATTTCCAATAGTCATGCCTCAACCTCTTCTCCCTTCATGTGCTCACCATTGAAAGTTGGTGGCCTTATTTTCCTAAGTTCACCTTGAAATATTTCTTCCACAAGCATTCTTATTTTCCTCTTAATAGGAGACACACTTGCACTGCTCCTTGGTCCCAACTTTTCATCTGTTCTCCTAGTGGATTTCCTTGGAGAATGATGGAGCCTACTCATGATTATTGACTACCTATCATTCCCATGATCATCCCTTTTTCTTTGGGATCTAGATGCTGACGCTTATCTTGCACTATCTTCTTTCTTGGTGACATAGTCCTTGTTGACATGCTTATGCAACATATTTAAACATTTAAGTATCTCTTCCAGATCCTTTATAATTCTTTCATTATCTTCCCTATAGTGCTGCACTTCCCTATGCATGCACCACATAATTACAAGCTCCTTCCTACC
This sequence comes from Picea glauca, assembly GCA_000966675.3. Classification (NCBI taxonomy): domain Eukaryota; kingdom Viridiplantae; phylum Streptophyta; class Pinopsida; order Pinales; family Pinaceae; genus Picea; species Picea glauca. The sequence continues at coordinate 344,795 of JZKD02S1673276.1, forward strand.
TCTTCTTCCATTTGTCTCTTTCTCAACATTTCCCAAGCTGACATGAAGACCTATTATCTCCTCCTCATGGATTTAATATCCTTAAACATATTCCATAATTCTAATCCTCATATAAGAACCAATTTGTTTTTCTTGTACCCATAATTCTGTAAGAAATGTGCATGTAGTAATTACTATTAGAACATGCATCACATAAAACATTTTATTAATTAGAATACATGTTATTCTACATATAAATTTATGAATAAAACATTTCACCAATTCAAAATATGATTCCTTAGATGAATTCCTCTTTGAAACATCTATCCATTGACTGCACTGATGCCTTAGTTTGAGTTTTAAGCGAAAAGTTACAACATTTACAAGTTGTAATTTTCCACTCACTTACTATTATTGAAATATCTTTATTACTTTATGAGAAATAACCAATTAAAATTTTTGATTTGATATATGTCTTCTCCTCCTCATTACCTTTCTAGAAACTATTCATTTGCTCAAATCTGAGCTAAAAGTTATCGTTCGAAGAAGTTTTGACCGCTTTTCTCATTTTATCCTTGTATGCTACATGTGTCTTCTTTCTCTTCCTGCACATTTTTAGGTACCCATATCCCAAATATGGCTCCATGTCTATCTTATATGGATCATAATATTTCTATAGGTTTCTCCTGGGCTCTAAACAAACTTCCAATTAGGGATTTATGCCCTCTAGAAGTAAATTGGCACCAAAATTTTACCTTAATTGTTTTAGATGCAACTTTCTCATACAAGCTATGTTTTGCACCTGAAATAGTTCATTGGATAGCTCTCTTCGAGTTATTTTATTTGAGATACAATGTACCTTGGTACACTTTGTTCTTGTGAGTTTTAATTTCCTAAAAACATTGTTTAGGGACTCAAAATCATCCCTTAAGTTCATGACATTAAAAAATATGAACAATTCTGAAATTTTCATATAAAATTGATTATTTTACTATTATAACAACCCCTTTAAATATGAGTTGTTGATCTCAAATCAGGATAAATATGAGTGGTTTATCTGAGCTCCATAGACGATTCTCACTTCCAAACAAAATGTTTCCATGAATCTCCTTGAGGCTTGATCATCGACCATATGTTGTCGATTATTTCTCTTGGAAAATAATTGCAATACCTTGTTAAATTGATCAACCCAACTGTCGACCATCGACCATCAACGATCCTCGTTGACTGAAGAAACACTTCTCCTATTCAACCAACCTGATCATTGACCATCAGCCATCCCTCTTGGATTACGTGGAAATTGCTGACGTGGCATGACATGTAGACTCTAACATGACACTCTGGTTGATGTGGAATGACACATGGACTCTAACATGGAACTCTGTCTGACATGGAATGAAATGTGGATGTTGACGTGGCATGACACATTATCTCCCTCTTTTCTTCATTAGCTATCAGCCATTTCTCTTGGACGACCCAAACACCTCACCGAATTGACCGACACCTGACCACCAACCATCGAAAATTTCCATTGGTGACCAAAACACTTCATCAATCCGACCAACTTGACCATTGACCATCGACCGTCGATGACTTCTATTGGTGACCAAAAAACTTCATCAATCCAACTGACGCAACGATCGGTCTTCGATCGTCAACATTTTCCTTTGGCCAACTCCAACACTTAGAAAATTTTCGACCAATCTTCGATGTATTTGGACCATCGATATCTCATTCAAAAATGATCTCGAGCATCGATCTATCAAAATTCATACAACTTTGTCAATGCCTGATCATTGGCCATCGACTATTGAAGATTTCTTTTGGTGGATCAAAAATATTCTCTAAACTCGCTGACTTGACCATCGACCATCGAAATTTTTTGTTGGTGAACTTCAACACTTGGAAATTTCGACCAAATCCCAGGTGAATCTGGATCATCGATCTCCAAGCCAAGATGATCTTAACCGTTGATCATATTCAACTTCCCAGCCTCCAAAAACTAATCTAGACCGTCGATTTATCTCCTCTTTCCAACTGTTGAAATGAATCTTTGTTGGTGATCATATTGACCTTACAAATGACCGAAACCTTATAATTTTTTAAATTTATCAAATTGAATCAGGGTCGCTAATTGCGAGATCAAACATGATCGCAGTCATCGATGCACCAAACTTACTGCAACTCTATATCGATCATTAAAACATGAAATTCGACCATTCCAAGTTGAATTCATATCTACAACCTATAGATTCATGATCCATATCATCTCCTCAATTTATCTGAGGCATTTAAAACTTGATATTTTCCCATGAAATCGGGGATTTTGCTCTCATTGCTCCATTTTCCCGAAATTCTCACACACCAAAATATACAACAACAAATTTGCCAAATTTGCAATGGCTATGGCCCATACAATATCGGTGTTTGAGACAAAGGATTTGATACTATAATGTAACATCTCCCAACACAATTGAGGTCCAATACGTGCAAAAAAATCATAAAAATTAAAATTTATGGTAGCTAACAAATTCCTTGTAGCTTATTAGCTATGAATTATAGAAAAATTTAATTATTGTCCTGATCCGGATTTATTTTTGGAACGAAATGAAAGAAGAGAAATAAAGGGAAATGCTCATGGAAATTGCCAGAAACAGAGAAATACAACAATACTTGATTTCTATTAATGAAATAATTGTAAAGAGATTGTAAAAGTACAGAGTGCAAGACTCGTTATAATGGTGGTAGCTTTATCTCTGAGAAGAGATGTGACGACTACGCTCATTCGCCATAAGATGATTACAATGAGGTTCTGAAGGCATTTTTATGATCAACATGAATTCCAAATCCCTAAACATCCAAAAACCTAACCCTAGGATATGAAACACCAAAATTCATGTGGGCCCCGTTTGGGTAGGTTAGTACATTAACTTCCCAGGGTCGTAACATTTGCATACGATCTTCGTTTTAGGCACGTGATAGCCCATTGGAAAGGTATTTTCGATAACTATGCATTACACCGTCAAACTCTAACTTCGTCTATAGTTTGGCTATGGCGAGTCAAAAAAACACTATTTAGGTGCCCAAAACGGACCTGGAAGTACAACAAGCTGTGTTGACATGAAAACATACAAAATAAGTTAGTTGGATTAGGTGGGAGACCACCAGTATACACTTGGAAGATGTGTAGGGATTCAGACAACCTCGGAAGTGTAGAACCCACAATTACAAAGAAGTACAGAAGAACGTGTTGTACTAAAAATTGACAAGAGGAGCCAGTTGGAACAGGTGGTTGGCCACAAATATCCACCTGGATCAATCCTCCCCCCTTAGGAATCAATGGTCTCCATTGCGTTGAGTGCCTAGGGAAGAGGGGAAAGAATTTCCTGAATCTAAAGCTTGGTGAGATGCGTACCTTGTTGGAGAAGTTGTGCTTCTTAGCTTGTGGAAGACTATCACAAACTTGTTGTTGGAGGGGTTGAATCTGTTCCACCAACCTGTTGTCTATGGGTTGGATGGGGCATTGTGTAGGCACCATTGTAGGTGAAGAAACAATATCTTCTATCTCTTCGACAATATTTTTTTGTTGTATAGAAGGTGTTGAGGCTACAGTGGTTGTAGTGGTCTTCTGTACATCCTTTGAAGAGAATGTGAAGAGGATGAATTTTTCAGTATGAGAGATTACCTTGTGGTGCTATTTTGGTGGAGAAGTATTAAGAACTACCTCTGGTATCCTGTAGAGATGACCTCATAGAGTAATAATGACACTATGGGGTCTAGACTCATAGACAACATGGCATTTCCACATATATGTTTGGACCAAAACAACATCACAAACATCAAGAGGGGAAATATCACACACTACCTCATCCTTGAAGGGATGGATGCCATAGGACATGCAACATTGTTGGCTGACGCGAAGATATCGTCCTTGGTGAAGCCACTGATGTTGTATGGCTACAGGTGTGGTGTTTTCAACAACCCCATATGTTTGACAACCTTAGTTGAGATGAGGTTCCTATGGATGTCATTATCAACAATGAAATGAAATGGGGTCCCCTTCACCCACATCTATGAATGGAAGAGGCGCTCCCCCTCTTCAGGATCTACTTGTTCTTCTAGATGAATTATTGTGCTCACGATAGTAGCAGTGGGGTCTACATCGATGATATGTTTGTTTTCAATATTTTATGGATCAAATTTCGAATCCGGATTCGGCTCCGTGTCTTTTACCTCAACCGCCAATGACTATTTCGAGCAACAATCATCAGTGTTGTGCCAAGGGATTTTGTGGAAGTCACACCACTTCCCAGTGTCATTCTTCATCTTTACTTTGCCCTTTTTGTCATGTGTCTTGGACTGGTTGTCTAGAGGTTGTTGGTTAGGGTCGTCTTTACCATGCTTTGGTTGTTGCAAATTTGCAGACCCAAATTCCCATTTGTTCTGGTGCCTAAATTTCTGCTTGATTTTGATCGCATATCGATAGGCAACTCCCAATGATGATATTTTTAGGAAATCCATTTCGGTTTGGATGTACCTATGAAGAGCCCCATGGTATTTCAGAACCAAATAAAACTTGGAGTCTTTGATACCCAGCTTGGTGCGCAAGGTATGGAAAGTATTTGTGAACTTCGGCTCTGACACTGTTTGGATCTTCTCTTTCCATAGTGTAGTCCATATCATGTACTGGTCTTCATAGTTATCAACATGATAGTAATGTTCTTTGACCACATCCACAAAAAAATCCCAAGTGGGCTCGACCCCATATATTCCATATTCCTTTGTGGAACTTTTATCCCAGTAATTTTCCCACCAATGTTTGACATGGGGGAGAGCATTGAGGAGTGCGAAGGTGATATTTTCCTTGTCAAAAAAAATTTGAACAGAGAAATAATATTCTAATAGATTTAACCATTTTTCTAGGGAATTTGCATCTATCTGACCTTCAAATATGGGAATATAAAAATTAAGTTTTACCTTGAAGGGAGAGGTTCCTCCAAAATGGTCGCTTGATGAAGATGCACCTATTGCTATCGACAGGTGTTGAAGAATGTGTGCAATATTCTCCATCATTTCGTCCCTGTGTCGCGCGAGAGCTTGCTCAAGCAACGGGTTAATATAATATTTTGCTCCATCATCTTTCTTTTCTGCCACCATCGAGGGTTTCTTGGGTGTGTGAGAGTGATTATTATCAAGAGAGACAAAGTCTAGACCCAACAATATATACTTGGACCTTGACGGGGACATGCGCCGAAAAATGATCAAGAGAATCCTTCTCTGATACCACTCATCTAGATTTATTTTCGGAACGAAATGAAAGAAGAGAAATTACAATGAAATCCTCATGGAAATTTCCAGAAACAAAGAAATACAACAATACTTGATTTCTATTAATGAAAGAATTGTAAAGAGACTGTAAAAATACAAAGTGCAGGACTCGCTAGAATGGTGGCATATTTATCTCTGAGAAGAGATGTGACGACTACTCTCATTGCCAAAAAATTATTACAATGAGGCTCTGAAGACCTTTTTATGATAAACAGGAATGCTAAAACCCTAGACATCCAAAAACCTAACCCTAGGAGATGAAATGCCAAGAATCATGTGGGCCCCGTTTAGGTAAGTTAGTACATTAACTTCCCCGGGTTGTAACTTTTGCATACGATCTTTGTTTTAGGTGCGTGATAGCCCGTTGGAAAGGTATTTTCAAGAACTACACATTACACCTTCAAAATATGGGTCCATCTATTGTTTGACTATGGCGAGCCAAAACACACTGTTTAGGGGCCCAAAATGGCCCTAGAAGTACAACAAGATGTCCTGACATGAAAACATACAAAATAAGACAGTTGTATTAGGTGGGAGGCCACCGGTATCCACCTAGAGGATGTGTAGGGCTTCAAACATCCTCGTAAGTGTAGAACCCACAATTACAAAGAAGTACAAAAGAATGTGTTGTACTAAAAACTGACAAGAGGAACCAGTTGGTACATGTTGGTGGCCACCAATATCCACTTGGATCATGTCCATTACCATTAATTAAATGCATCTACAACATGAATGCATTTTAATAGTTCATCCCAACAACATATAAATTATTCCCAAATGCACAGAGTTCATACACAATAATTTAACTCATAGATACAACACATAAGGAGATAAAACACTTATATTTCAAAATAGTTGAGCAACCAACTTCTTGGGATGGACATTCTACCCAACCATAAAATTGTTCCAAATCTCAACAGAAAGTCACCCCCGAGATGGGGCTAGCAATCCACAAAAGAGGGTGGTCTCTCATTGTCCACTCATAGCTAAAAAAACCCACAACCCATTGGTATTCTCCTAGAATCATCTCGATTTTCCGCCATCTCTCTTCCTCTTGACCTACCCAACCCAAGGAATTCCCCCCTTCACTTAACTCAGTCCCTCGACCATGCCATTCATTTATCAAGGTCTCTCTGGCATAGGTAACCAAGAATCTCTCTGTTAGGAACTCAATGAAACTCACTGTTAGGAAAACTACCAGCAGACAACAAAAAACACTTGTTGTTCCAGTGCAACTCACATAGGAGTTCACTCTTTGGGATTGACAACCTATATCTTCAATATTCAGTTCCAAAACACTCCAAAAATTCTCTAGCATTCTCTATAATTCACTCTCCATGATTGCTCCAGCTCCAAAATCTCTTTCTTTCTCTCTACTTTCTATTCATCCCCAAAACTTAACTATCCAAAATTGTTGTAACAACCCATACAAATTTCCTCTTCTTTGGTTTGCTTTCTTGAATCACACACTTCCCCAAAATTACTGTACTCAACCCCCATGCTCCCAATAACTATTGGATGTGACCTCTCACACCCACCCTCTTACATGCATTCAATGATTGTCTTTGGGAACACTCAATCATAAACTAGAGTTTAATACATAGTCATAATACAATTTAGGAATGTGGGTGGAATTAATAGACATGGGTAATTCCCCCTTGGACCCCTCTCTTAGACATTTTCCTAGAACCTCCTCTCTCTTGTGGATTAATTCAACTACCATCTCTGTCCATGTCCCCTTATTAGTTGGAATCACATTTTATTATTAAAACATAGAAATAAAATTTGCATATTTATAGGCTTTACTGCATGCAAAACCCTAAATCACGATGCCCAAAAACAATTATAGATCCATGTAAATGATTGGCTACAATCCCATGAATCCTGGGATTCTGTTACAGTGGACTTCCCAATCAACCTCCATTCGGTCTTCAATTGGCTGCCACTCTGTAACATACCCACTACAAGGATAATAAAACTTTTCGTTCTACCTCAAGGGACCGAATCGCCGAAGTCTTACGGGGGTCTAGTGTGTGCTAGTTCTCCCCTATTCACCTCCCTATGATCATGGGTTAGGATCACAGACCAAACAAACCAGGCACCTTTTCGTGTTTTCGCGACTCAGCGATACCATGGGGTCCAATCTTGAAGGTAGGGTGGCGAGAGGTCTTCAGAATGAAATCCTGACCGTAGATCTGGGCGCGAATATTTTGGCTGTCCAGATCTACCCGCCGCTTAACGAAAAAGCACTAGCTCCCTTTCTTTAGTCCTTAGTTCGATAGGACCACATATGTGCCTAAATGCAGGAACCTCTTACAACTCGCGACCTCGCGTTTCTTGATTCGAAGACCCTCGAATTTCCTTCACAAATCGTCGATACCCGAGATCACGAAATGGGTATAGCTCCCTCCTGTCAAAATCCTCTGCGCGTGACCGCCAGCTAGGCTAAAATTTAGCTCCTCTTCGCTACTCGCCACTTCGTGAATTCAACGGTTGAACACCTGTGTTCTTGCTACTCGCGACTTCGTAAGTCCAAGGGTTGAGCTCTCGTGCTCAGCTCTCGGCACCTCGCTACTCGCAACTTGGAGCACCCAACCTTTGGGATCTTACCTTGCGAGCCTCTGAGTTCACGAGATCCCTTGGATCTCCCGACACACGTCCTCAACTATGGATGACTTAGATCCTCTCGTGGCCTCGCCTCTCGCAACTTGGAGCACCCAACCTTTGGGCTCTTACCTACGAGCCTCCGAGTTCACGAGATCTCTTGGATCTCCCGACATGCGTCCTCAACTATAGATGGCTCAAATCCTCTCATGGCCTCACCACTCGCAACTTGGAGCACCCAGCCTTTGGGCTCTTACCTTACGAGCCTCTGAGTTCACGAGATCTCTTGGATCTCTCGACACACGTCCTCAACTATGGACGGCTCAGATCCTCTCGTGACCTTGCCACTCGCAACTTGGAGCATCCAAATTTTGGACTCCTACCCCGCGAACCTCCGAGATCATGAGATCCCTGGATCTCTTCCACCTGTCCTCCTCGGATGGATGGCTCAGATCCTCTCATGGCTTCGCCACTCGCGACTTGGAGCATCCAACTTTTGGACTCCTACCCCGCGAACCTCCGAGCTCACGAGATCCCTGGATCTCTGCCACCTATCCTCCTCGAATGGACGGCTCTGATCCTCTTCGCCCCTATTCATGAGGCTTAACCCTCGTCTATCTTCCTAAAGATCTAACGAATTTCAGGATTCCTAGTTCATATCTGACGATTCAGATCGATCTCGATGCCGCGCCCTTTCCTACTGCTTTTTTTTTGGACGTGGATAAATCAACAGTCCAGATGCTGTCATGGAGCCTGGGGATCTACGATTCGGATTTCCTCACTATTCTTGAAGATAGAGGACAAAGGGTGATGGAAATTTAACACCCTCGTGTATATCTTCGATTTAACGATCGTGAATGACTGCAGATTCTCCGACAGGATCTCATCCGTTGATCAATACTTATCTCTACGTTGCTACTTCAAGATTTAAGAGGGTCATTCCTTTTTATACAGGGATATTAAGACTCGTGCATTCAAGTCCCTCATCTGGGTCCTTTGTGAACTTGTCTAAGGAGGAAATCTCTGTGAAGAGATCTGTACCGGGCATCCCTGGGGACAGATAAGGAAAAGCAACTTCCCGAGAATGGGCTGGGAACCTAACTTGGCTCAATCTGAACATAAATAAAATTACATCATCCATGCACATCATGCGTGGTTTCCTCTATTATGGGCATATGTCTATTCGTTCTCATCAAACACTGCACAGACATTCTTACCCAGAGATCATACATAATTTCACAGTACTAGGACATATACATATATATATCATTCTATAAATTTCAAGATACAAATATGTAAAACACTTATCCGAAATAACACCATAAATGGTGCAACTGTTGAGAGGGGTGCTCGTTTCCACCCAACCGTAGGCTCAACGACTCCCAATGGATTTACCACTAGCCACCCCCAAGCTGAGACCACGATGCTCTGAGACTGTGTCTCTCTGTCTGCCAGTGACCAGGAGCGAAGGTTGCAATCCTTCCTCTCTGCTATCACTCACTCTACATAATGCCAGAGTTCCCCTCGGGTCTTCCCTTTCAATCGTCTCTGCCATACGCCTTATCCTCTCGCGAGGTTGCATGTGGCATGATTACCCTCGCGTCGATCAGGCCTGACGGCTCTATGGATGGGCGGTTCAGCATCCCATCTCTCCTCAAGCCATCCGCCTACCAGCCTGCGAGGCCTTGAATTTCAGGGCTAGCGGGCCGCTTTTGGTTCCCCGGGCCAATGGAGTCCAAATACGGTATTTAATTCTCGGTGGAAGTTAACGCCACCTTTTCAGGTGCCTTCCACCGCCATCGTGGTCTCTTTTCTGCACATCCCTTCTCAGCAGTCCTGCAATAAGTTCAAAATATTATTCACATTCATTGACCTCTTCCTGCAGGTCCATTTACATCACATGTTCATACTTATGAGTTTTCCATAGTCCTTGGCCAGTCTAGTTATATTTACAATCTGGG
>JZKD02S1673276.1:373945-434770 GCA_000966675.3 Picea glauca
CTCTATAACTAAATCCAAAAATTGAAGGTTTCATCCACCAAATTTATCCTATGTTCCTCTGTGAGGTTCTATTACCAAGACATTAGTTTCATTTGTTTTCAAGATCTGACTCCATAGCCCAAAAAGCATCCTTCTCCTCCTTCCCAACAATACTTTATCAAATCCACTCAAACCTTGAAATCCTAGCCATTATTCTATCAAGAAAAACTATCTATCAGATATTATTAAGTGAGAAGAGAGAGCCCCCTCCATATTGGAAGGGATAGCTTACAGTCTTAAAGTTGGTTTGTAGGTTATCTTTGTAAGTTGTTTCCTCGACAAAAACAACTTAACCAGTGCTAATATTTTGGTGCCATTGTCGGGGACGAAATTGAAAATTCTCCCTGGGAAATAACGACTAAAAACTTTAGATTTGATTCCCGATGGTAACAGTGAATCATACACCTTTATTGGATGAACTAAATTTACCCTGGCGACTTCATTTAATAAGATCAATAGCATAAAGTATTTTTAAATAAGAAATCCTGGCTCCCAAGAGAATTTACACTAGAAGGAACCCTGATCCATAACCCATAGCATCTGTGTCTAATCCTAAGAAACTATTACAGAAAAGAAAAGAAAGGACAATTGACTCAATTTCTTACCTAGACAAAAATCTATCTTTACCCAAAGATGGGGTAAAAAGCATTGATGACCTTGACTTTGATTTAAAATTTGAATAAACCTTGTTCAGATCCATATCAGAATCCAATTTGAATAAAATCATCTTTGATGAGAAGGAATTCCAATATTTGACTCCTATTGTCCACATTCAAACTGTTCAGAAAGCTCAAAATCCTCCTAGAGCCATGGCATCCAAGTTTTCTCCCCTTGTCTTACTTGCTCAGTTGCATGATTTACCTCAAAATTATAATAAGAGGATAAAATCATTTGATGTTGAAGAGAATGTATTATCCTAGATACACTTAGATTGGTTTAATGACTTTGACGACCTAGAGGAGGTAGATCATGAAGATGTAAAATTGAGTCTGTTTGCACAAAGACTCTTAGGTGAAGTCAAAAAATGGTTCAAATTCCTTCTAGCAACAAGCATTCTTAATTTTGCAGCCTTTGAACCAAGTTTCCTTGCAAGGTGGGGTGACAATAAGAATCCTCTTCAGTTGCTAAATCAGTGCAATAACATAAAGATATCACCTAATGAAACAGTACAAGAGTTTTCAACCAGATTTATGAAAGTTTATAATTCAATTCCTACTGAAGTAAAATGCCCTCCTAGAGCTTCCCAACTTCTATATGATGACTCTTTTGACAGTGAATTTTCCTTGTTGTTGAGAGAAATAAGATCTACTACACTAGATGACATAATGAGTGATGCAATTGAAGTGGAGGTACATCTAATGGCCTCTGGGAAGATCAAACATAATCCTGACAGATATATGAAAAAGGTCCAAGGAGAGGCACAACCCTCAGCTTCCCAGTCATCAGATGAAAATTTTGATTTGATGATGAAGACTATGGAAAGGTTTATGGAAATAATGTCCTTGGATAATCAGCCCGCCACTAGATATCAAACTGATTTTCAGCCCAAAAACCAAAATTTTAGAAGAGCTCCAGTTCCACAAATCATGAAAAGAGACCAAAGAAATCAAGGTGATCAAAAAACAAAACCTCCTTTCCTAAAAAACTATGTGAATGAAGATTTTGATCAAACAATTGAAGACAATATGCATTGTTGTGATGATACTGAAACAAATGTGTTCATAACTAAAGAAGAACATGGTCAATTTATGGATGAAAATGATAAATTTATGCAGGATAATGATGATATGTTGTCAATGGAAACAAAAGAGTTTAAAAAGGGATATCAAAATTCTATTATGCAACTTCAAAAATAATACAAACTCAGAAGAAAAAAGGTGCTTGCAAACCCCCCAAAGGAAAATCCTACAAGAGAACTTCAGATCAATACACCTTCTTCTAGTTAGCTTCAGAAGGAAAGTTCAACACAGGATGAAATGGAGAAAGGAAATTTCAAATAAGAACCCCCAAAGAAGATACCCAAGGCAAGAAAGGAAGTAGTCATCAAAGAGGTAGAAAAATCCCCATCTCCTTTTAATTTTGAAAGTGAAATGGCTAAAATCAAAATTTATGTTCCATTCAATGAGGTGATTAAAAATGGTGAATATAGAAATCAGATCATTACAAGGCATTACAAGGCCTTACAAATATTGTTTCTCCTTTGACTCAAGGAAGGTGAAATGTTTGGGTTTAATCAAAGATTTGGTTGTATCATTGTCCCAAATTCCATCAAAAAACCTGATTATGGATGTGGCTGTTGTTGACGTCCCTCCTAAATTTGGCACGTTGTTATATAGATCATGGGCTGCAAAGTTGAAAGGGACTTTGCAAATGGATATGTCATATGCTACTATCCCTGTTTTTTGCCAAGAAAGGAGGTTGTACAAAGAAGTAATGTTCAAGTACATGGTGAGTACAAAATATAAACCAAACAACCATCCTATTTACTCTGTAGATACTGAGGTTGGTTCTTCTATTTTCTATAATGACTTGAGATTTGAAGAGGAGGAGCCAAATACTGTTATGACCATTAAAGACAAATCTAATCATCAAACAAAGAAAATTACAGATTAGAAAAATAGTGAAGAGGATGAGATGTGGAACATGAACTTTAATGGAGCTACTAGCAAAGAAGGAGTAGGAGTTGGTGTGTCGATTATCCCTCCCAAGACAGGTACAAAACTTTGTTCTTGCAAATTTGATTTGATTGCACCAATATCATGGCTGAATATGAGGCACTAATTTTTGGATTGAATACTTTGAAATAATTCGTTGCTTGAAGGATAGTTGTACATGGGGATTCCAAGATTTTCATAAATCATTTAAAGGGCATATATCAGTCAAAGAATCCTAGATTGAGGGCATATAGGAATACAGTAATTGATATTCTTGAAGTGTTTTCAAAATACAATTTATCAGTGATTCGTAGGGGGGGAGGGGAATCTAATTGTTGATGCTCTGGCTACTTTAGCCTCTGTTTTCAAAATTCCAGTTTTTCCTAATAAAAACTATGAAATTGAAGTCAAGTATAGGCCAACAGTACCTGACAACATTAAATATTGGAAAATATTTGAAGACGACAAACATGTAGAAAGATTCCTTTAGATGAGTGATCAATTTTCCAATTCAAATATTGATGATGAGTGCTATTTTGAAGAGGAAGAAGATGTAGTTGTGTTCACAAATGATGATTGTTTTCAAAATCAATTGTTGGTAGAGATATAGTGCAACTCAAAAATAACATCATTGCGAAGGGCTTCGTCCCATTGGAAAAGATTTTTGACAACAACGATGTAGCCAAAAATTCTAAAATCATTGCAAATGATGAGGACACAGAAGATTCCAACATTGGGACTAAAAAAGATCCCAATATCATCAAACGATCCAAGACACTCAGTCCAGAAATTAAACAGAGGTATATTAGCCTAATGAAATATTTCCTTGATGTCTTTGCATGGAGCTATGAGGATTTAAAGTTCTATGATACTAAGATAATTCAACATGTAATTCCAATCAAGGATGATCACAAATATTTCAAGAAAAAGTTGAGAAGAATTAATCCTCTGTTGCTGCCATTGATTGAAAAGGAGGTAAGGAATTTGTTTGATGCAAAATTATAGTGTCCTTAATATTTTCCAAGTGGGTGGCTAACCTAGTGCCTATCAGGAAGAAAAGTGGTGAGATGAGTTTGTGTGTAGACTTTCAAAATATAAACATGGTGTCTCTCAAATAAAATTATCCACTTCCCAATATGGATTACATTTTGCAGAAGGTGGTTGGATCTCAGAAAATATCAATGCTTGATGGCTTTTTGGGATACAACCAAATCATGGTGCATCCTGATGATCAAGAGAAGACAAATTTTACAAGACCTTGGGGCACTTTCATGTATGCCAAAATTCCTTTTGGGATTATGAATGTAGGGGAAACCTTCTAAAGGGCCATGGACATAGCCTTTGCTCATGAGACATATAAGTTTATTGTCATTTACTTAGATGATATCACTGTATTTTCATATTTTGATGATGAACATCTTAAACATCTAAGAAGAGTTTTTCAAAAATGTAGGAAGTTTGACATCTCACTGAATCCCAAAAAGTCCAGTTTTGGAATGCAAGAGGGAAAGTTACTTGGAAACATCATTTCAAAGGAAGGAATAAAAATAGATCCCAGCAGAGTAGAAGAAATTCTGAATATTGGCACACCCAAGAGAAAGAAGGAGGTACAATATTCCCTAGGAAGAGTAAATTTTTTGAGAAGGTTTATCCCTAACTTGGATGAAATCATAAAGTATATCACAAACATGCTCAGGAAAGGAAATGAGATAAAATGGACTTCCAAATCTAGGAAGAATTTTGAAGATATTAAAGTGGCACTGACCAAAGCTCCAGTGTTGGCTAGTCCAAATTTTGCAAAAAGACTTTATCTTGTTTTCTTTTTCTTTAGAACACACCATTTATGGTGTCTTGTTGCAAAAATATGAACATAACTTTGAAAGGCCCATATCCTATTATAGTAGGAATTTAAGAGACTCCCCATTGAGGTATGACATCATGGAAAAGAAGACATATGCATTGGTGAAGGCCCTTAAAGAATTCATAATTTATATCTTGCATTCCCATATCATTGCTTATGTGACTAGCAATTCTGTGAAAGACATTTTGACTTAGCTTGATCATGAAGGTAGAAGGGGAGAATGGATAGTTTTCTTGTTGGAGTATGACCTCGATATCAAACCTACAAAGCTGATTAAAGGTCAGGGACTTGCAAAGTTGATGGCATAGTCCAATTGTGATGTTTTGGGAATTAGTTTCATTGCTGACCTATCATCAAATTCAGAAGAACATAAGTCTCACAGGTATCTAAAAAATTCCTTTATTATCCATGGTACACTGATATTGTTTATGTATTAAGAAATTTACAAGCTCCTCCTAAATTAAGAAAAACCAAAGCCATATTTTTGAATTTGAAAGAATCAAATTTTTTCATTATAGACCATTCTCTGTATAGGAAAGATCCAGGTGGGATATTGCTAAATTTTTTGCTAGAAGAAGAAGGGAAAAAGGCTATCAAAGAGTTTCACAAAGGTGACTATGGAGAGAACCATTATTGGAAAACCACTGTGCATAAAATACTAAGGGAAGGGTTATAATGGCCTAGTATTTTTTCTGATGTGTACAAGGAAGTTTCAAGCTGTCATGAATGCCAAATTTTTCATGGAAAAAGAAAGTTGCAACCCTTACCTTTAAAACCTATCTTTGTTGAAGCACCATTTAGGAAATGGTGCCTTGATTTTATAGGAGATATCCATCCACCATCCTCATCTCATCATAGGTGGATACTGACAACCACAAACTACTTCACCAAATGGATTGAAGCAGTTCCGACAAGGAAAACTACTGATATTGTTATCATTCAATTTTTAGAAAGCAATATTTTGTCTAGATTTGGTTGTCCAGTCAATATCATTACTGATAATGCAACAACATTCAATTCCAAAAGAATGGAGAAATTTTGTAGTGACTATAATATAACTCTTGTCCATTCCATAGCTTATTACCCACAGGGTAATGGATTGGTTGAGTCATCCAACAAAATCTTGACTATAATTATTAAGAAGCTTCTGCAGGAAAACAAGAAAGCTTGGCACAATATGCTTATGAATGCACTATGGGATGATAGGATCACCGCAAAAAGTTGTATTGCTACATTACCCTTTCATATTGTATATAGTACAAAGGAAGTTTTTCCTACCTCATTAGGACTACTAGTGATGAGACTGCTACAAGAACAAGAAGTTAAACCAAATGATGCTCAAAGGAGGATAAATCAACTAATCCATGTTCAACATGTAATGTCCCCAAGGCCTAGCCCTATTATAAATCTTGTTTATGAAATGAATTTGTAAATATGTTTTATAGGCTGGTGAGCCGAGTTTATATAAGCTAGTGGGCTTATGTGATTGTTAGGCCAGAGAGCCTAAGTGTTGAAGGCCAAGAGCCTGCTTTTGCACCTGTATTTATGTGTAACAGTAATAAAATATAAACACCATCGCATGCAGACCGACCATGATGAATGAGTGATGGGGAACTAAGCTTCCATAGAGTGGGCAAGGGATTAGGGGCTGGAAGGTGGGAAAAGGGACTAAGTGTTGAGCCTAGGGGCTTAGGTCCTTGGGAATAATATTTTAATATTATTCCAAAAGACATGTGAATAATATGTTTTATCCTAAGTTCTTTTGGAAGGACAAACAACTTCTGAATGGATGGAACGCGTGTTGAAGAAATGCATGCAGTTGCATGGGTGACAAATGTCAACCCAGGCACATGCAAATAAAATGGTCGAGATGATCCATGTTGGGGGTTCCTCCTCCATTCTACTTGACCGTCTGAGCGTGAACCCGTCTAACCTCTGCAAGAGATACCCTTGTGCGCTCTAAAACAAAAAGGCCGATGTCTATATTTTCTTCTGGAAGGCTGGTACACCCCTTCTATTGTGAACTATTAAGTTTGAGTCGACCCCTATGTGGAAAACGTGTCATGCATTCCTAAGAACCAGAGAGTGAGTCTATCCTGTGCTGTTGGATTGAGAAAACAGAAGTGTTCCGTCCCTGCTAAGCTTGGTTATGTTGTTGCACCTGTCTGTTGCTTCCTGGGGGTGTTCGTGTCTGAATTCCTGTTGACTGTGGTGGACGTGTAGTGTTTGACCCTGTGTGGCTTGTTGGCCAATCGTACAACACTCTCTCTAGGTAAGAGAGTGTGCTGAGGAAGGAGAGAGCTCCTGGAAGGAACCCTGTAGTTGCCATAGAGCTCGGAGAATTCTGGTCCGACCTGTTGCTAAAACCCAAGGCAAGGGAGGTTAGTAGCCGAAGGACTATCTAGGTGATAGAGAAGGTGTATACTCCTGGGGTGGAACAGGCATGTGGGGAAGGAGAGTCTCTGGGCAGTGAGTATGAGTGGTTCCTAGGAGATAATTCCTTCCTTGTGACTGTGTGTTTTCCCTGTAACCTCAGCCTAGCCTAGGATTCCTTGCTTTGGGGGTGGAGCTTAGTCCCAGCTCAGGGGTGACCCACTGCTGAGCTTGATGAGCAGTGTGGTCTAAGGCTGGGAGGTTTGTGGAAGGCCTGCGCCTGGTTGGTGGAATTACCATCGTTTCAAAGATAAGTACCAGATGATGTTTTAATTACTTTTCTGCATGTCTATGTATTTATAATTATCATGTATTATATTGTGCTTAAGAATTAATGTTAAAGCCATTGATTATTTATAATAGCAGTAATTCTTATGGTTACTCTGAGTTTAAATGTGTTTCATTTTCTTAAATGCATGTCTTATATATATAATTAAGTATGAGATTGTTATTCCACGTAGCAATGTTGGCCAGACCATAGGGTTGATGGTCGGGAACGTTACAGTTTGGTATTAGAGGCAAGGTTTTGATGTTGAGCCTAGATGGGCTAGTTGAGTGGTCTTTGGACCGAGGGTTTGAGGAGAAATTGTGTCTGGAGGACCAATTTCAGACCTTTGAATGCTCCTGAGTGTCAAGGAGTTACTTGACTATGTTACCAAGCTCAGGAGGTGTAGTGATGTTATGAAACTGCAACCGATGTGGTATCTGGCCACAGGGAGAGAGGACTCCACACCAGAAGTGTTGGAGCCATATGATCTGTTCGGGGGAAAGGAGAACCCTCATGACCATCAGATATGGAAAACATGCATAGGGTTTAAAAACCATTTGGAGTTGCACAATAACATGGAAATCGCGATATGCGAAACCCTGAATTTGTCGGGACCATCCATCGGGGGAACACGTGGCTATCAGACGACGTTTCAGCACCTAAGAAACCAAAAGGGAAGAACCTTGTTTTCGCAAGTCGCAAAATAGCGAAACCTGAAATTCTGAAATGATCTACACCGTAGATCGTAAGATAGGAACTTGACCGTTGGATCATGTGGAGGGGTAGATAGTAATTTCAGGATTTCGGCAAATGGAAGTTCGAGAGGTGTGGATGCACGAACTCCCGATGCCTGAAACCCCAAAACACCAAAAGGATCTGCGCCGTAGATTTGAGAAAGGTCTAATCGTTGGATTTCACTTGGAATGGACGTGGACACATGGATGTGTACCACATGCCAGTGGGATAAAATAAAAGTGAGCATGGTGGGACCTGCTGATGTCACCATAGATAACATGGACCCTCCTGAGGGTTCCACTTGCTACTGTAGATGTGGAGACAATTGTGCTATGTGGGCCCGTAGGGTAAAGTAAATCAGGATTTCAGGATTCGCAAAGGAGGAGCACGAGGGTTCAACACTCCAACTTGTGAAGTCGTGAGTTGTGAGAGGTGCTAACACTTAGCCTAGCCTATGGTTATATGTAGCAGGCACTAGTGAGGAGGGAGCCATACCCATATCGCATCTCGGGTATCGGTGTTTGGAGAAAGAAGAGTTGAGGGTCTTCGACTCATGAACTCACGAGATCAAGAAATTGTGAAAGGTGCCTTTGGTTACGAGGGTAGGGAGAAAGAGGGAGCTATCACCTAAAAGAAAGTATGAGAGTCTTGTGGACCGAGACCCTGAAACCAGAAGTCCCAAAATTTGTAGAGCCAAACAGAGCTCAGAAAACTTAATGGAATCGAAGCATTTTTTCTTTTTCATGTTGGTTTATGATTGTTGTAAGTTTCTTGAAGGTTTAAGGGCCTGGCAAACTTCAGTTGATTGCACATTGGGTGTGCATAGTTCAATGAGTGTCAGGTCAACTGTGAATCTACACTGAGTATAGAAATGGAAAAGGTATAGATTGCCTCCGAAAGAGAGGACGAAAGTGTAGGAAGGGATGTCAACTTGGGAGTTGAAGGATCAAACTCTAATGGGAACAAAAAAGAGATGTATAAGGAAGGAAATATGATGAAACTCATTGAAATATTGTAGAAAGATGCCCAGGCTCATAGAGCTGATAGTCGAAAGCTCATGAGGGTCAGGGATGAGCAGGGAATATTCAACTTAAAAATGTTGAAGAGCCTGGAAAGAATAGAAAGGAAGTTGGAGAAGGGGAGTGGCTCAAGAAAGACAGAGAGTCACAGGACCCCTGAGAGAAGAAGAAGATCGATGATTGGTAGTAAACATCATCATCGCTCCTCAAAACATTCCGGTAAGGAAGCACACAATAGTTCAAGCCCATCTCCTACCAGAAAGCACAGGAGATCTGGGATGGATGAATTGAAAGGGGAGATGAATAAGATTAAGCCTCCTACATTTGATGGAGAAAATAAGAAGCAGGAAGATGTCGAAACATGGTTTCTTGGCATGAGGAAATATTTCCAACTGCATAATTATTCCTGTCATGCAGAAGGAAGAATTGCGATGTATCAATTGAAAGGAAAAACATCCATGTGGTGGGATCAGTTTGTGCAGGTGCAACACATTAGTGAGAAAGATATCACTTGGAAGGAGTTCAAGAGGTGTTTCGAGAAGAAATACCTGACTAAAAGATACTATGATAGAAAGATGAAGGAATTCTTCAAACTCAAGCTAGGCAACATGGCCATTGATGAATATGAATGAAGTTTCTTTGAACTACTGAAGTATGTTCCATTCATCAAAGATGAGGCTGCCAAGATTTAGAGGTATCTGAGTGGACTACCATTTTCCATTGGTGACAAGATTCAGTATGATGATCCTAAGACTATGGAAGAAACAATAATAAGGGATAAATGATTATATGAACAACAAAGAGAAAGGCCTACTTTTTGGAAGGCTTGGGATGATCAGAAGAAGTTCAGGAAAGAGCAGAGGCAAAAGGGAAACAAGCCTCCCTTTTTCAGAAACAGTCCTCAGGGACAACCATCCTTTAGGGATCCCAGGAAAGTTGAAGTGGATGAACAAATTCCCAGACTGCCGCCTATGGAGTGTTGGGGCTGTAAAGGAAACCATAGGTACTGGGACTTCCCCCACAGAAAAGATAAAGCAAGAACCGTCCACAATGTTCAGCAAGCTGAAAAAGTGGAGGATATGGGTAGCAAGATGCCAAGGATCTATGCAGCCCTAGACAAGAAACAAGTAGAATTTCAATCGTACATGATTGAAGTGGAAGGTATGATCAACAACCAACCATTTATTATTTTAATTGATTCTGGGGCTAGCCATAGTTATGTAGATCCTAGGGTGGTGGAAAGTTTTCATTTATCAAGAAGCAAACATGAAAGGTCTTGTTTAGTGTAGTTGGCTATAGCAACCAAGAGGAAGGTCATTGAATTGGTTAAATCATGTTCGATAGACATGAATGGATTGAGCACGAAGGTTGAATTGAATGTTTTGCTTTTAGGCTCTTATGCCTGATTAATTGGGATGGACTGGTTGGACCAACACCATGCCCTCCTGGACTGTCATAACAAGAGGTTTACATGCCTGGATGAGGAGGGAAATCAAAAAATATTCCAAGGAATTCCCAGAGCTGTGGTTGTTAGAGAAATCTCAACCATGCAGCTAAAGAAGTGTTACAGTAAAGGTTGTCAACTATTTGCAGCCCGTGTAGAGGAAGCATCTAGAGATGAAGTCTCAAGAATTGGAGACCATGAGGTACTCACAGAGTTTAAGGAGGAATTTCAGGAGGTACCTAGACTACTTCTGAAGAGAGACATCGATTTTTCTATAAATTTGATGCCTGGAGCAACTCCGGTGTCGAAAGCTCCTTATAGAATGAGTATGCTAGCGCTGAAAGAGTTGCAATTGCAACTCAAAGAGCTTCTGAAGAAGGGGCACATTCACTCTAGTGTGTCACCTTGGGGTACCCAGGTCCTGTTCATGAAGAAGAAGGATGGGACATTGAGGCTGTGCATTGATTTTTGGCAGTTGAACAAGGTAACTGTCAAGAACAAGTATCCTCTGTCGAGGATCGATGATCTTTTCGATCAGTTGAAGGGTGTGAAAATATTTTCGAAGATAGATCTTAGATCAGGATATCACCAGGTAATGATAAAGGATGAGGATATCAACAAGACTGCCTTTAGAACAAGGTAAGGTCATTATGAGTTCATAGTGGTGCCGTTTGGACTGTCAAACACACCTACTGTTTTTATGTGCTTGATGAATGGTGTATTTAGGAACTATTTAGACAAGTTTGCCATAGTCTTCCTAGATGACATCTTGGTGTATTCCAAGTTAGAGGAAGAGCATGAACAACACCTAAGGATGGTGCTACAAGTGTTGAGAGAACACCAGCTGTATTCCAAGTTGAGCAAATGCTCATTTTATCAAAGTTAGATCCATTACTTGGGACATATTATTTCAGAAGAAGGGATCACTGTGGATCCTGAGAAGGTCAAGGTCATCTGAGAATGGTCAGTTCCAAGGAATGTGACAGAAGTTAGATCCTTTATGGGTCTGGTGGGCTATTATAGAAGGTTTATCGCCAGGTTCTCAAAGATAGCTCACCCTATCACTTCCTTGCAAAGGAAGGAGAAAACATTTCAGTGGACTGAAGAGTGTGAAGAGAGTTTCCAGTGATTGAAGCAACTGTTAACCAGCACTCCAATCCTGAGAATTGAAAATCCAAATATGGATTTCATGGTGTGCACAGATGCATGTAAGGAAGGGTTTGGAGGAGTTCTTAGCCAAGATGGATTTGTAATCTTTTATGAGTCCAGGAAATTGAAAGAGTATGAAAAGAATTATGCCACTCACGATTTGGAGCTAGCAACAATCATCCACGCTCTGAGGAAATGGAGACATTACCTCATGGGAAGAAGATTTGAATTGAGAACAGACCACCATGGTATGAAATATTTGTTTGAGAAGCCAACCTTAAATGCTAGAAAAAGAAGGTGGTTGGAGTTTCTGTGCAAATACAACTTTGATATCAAGCATATCAAGGGGAAGGAAAATAAGGTGGCTGATGCACTCATCATAAAGGTGCATGAATTTCATGCTACAACCATTAGCATGTACAAGACAGATATTAAGGATAGAATTTTGGAATCTACATGTGCCAATTTGTAGTACAAAGACTTAGTAGCAAAGCTACAATAGCGTGAGAGACCACAGAAAGAGGGAAATTACATCTTGGGAGCTGATGGAATACTTTTGTATAAAAACAGAGTGTATGTACCCAATGTCCAAGGTTTGAAACTTGCAATTCTAAGAGAAATGCATAACGTGACTTATGCTGGACACCCTGGATATTAGAAGACTCTGGCAGTAGTCAAAAGCCATTACTTTTGGCTGGGTTTGAAGAGGGAGATCACTGGATACATCGCCATATGTATGGAGTGCCAGAAATTTAAGGTTGAGCATAGGCACCCAGCAGGGTTGCTGCAGCCTTTACCCATTCCTGAGTGGAAGTGGGAAGTGGTGACGATGAATTTTATTATAGGATTGCCCAGAACAAGCAAGCAACATGATTCGATCATGGTTGTGGTGGACAAGCTTACAAAAGCTGCCCATTTTATTCCACTGAAAACCACTCACAAGGCAACAGATGTCGCTGATATCTTCTTAAAAGAAGTGGCATGCTTGGACGAAATTCCTAAGACGATTGTGTCTGATAGGGACCCAAAATTCACCTCGAATTTCTGGAAAGGACTATTCAAAGGATTCAAAATGAATCTGAATTTTGGTACAACATATCATCATGAGATTGATGGACAGACAAAGAGGGTGAATAGAGTAATAGAGGACATGCTGAGAATGTACGTGATGGACAAACCATCAAGATGGGAAGACTACCTACATTTGGTAGAATTTGCCTACAATAATGGGTATCATGCATCGTTGAAGATGAGCCTATTTGAAGCACTTTATGGAAGAAAGTGCAACACTCCAGTGAGCTGGGATAATCCAGCTGATAGAGCAGTAGTTGGGCCAGAGTTGCTCAAAGAGATGGAAGACCAAATGATAAGAATTAAATAGAATTTGAAAGATGCCCATGATAGGCAGAAAATTTATACTGATAAGAACAAAACCCACAGATAATTCAAAGTGGGTGATCATGTTTTCCTGAAAGTGAAAACTAACAGGAGTTCCCTAAAGCTGGGAAGTTGTGCCAAGTTGGCAGCAAGATACTGTGGGCCTTTTGAAATCCTAGAAAGGATTGGGCCAGTTGCATACATGCTTGCATTACCTACATCTATGACTGTACATAATGTGTTTCATGTTTCACTTCTTAAGAAATATATACCTGATGCTAATCATGTTATCGATTGCAATGTGATTCAGGTGGAACCAGAAGGTGTCATGCAAGTGCATCCTATGCGCATATTGGACAGGAAAAGCAAACAACTCCGGAATCGAGCCATAAATCTTGTAAAGGTCCAATGGACCTAGTACGGTCCTGAGGATGCGACATGGGAGCACTAAGATGTTATGCGGGCAGAGTACCCGTATCTCTTTGAAAATTTTGAAAATCTTGCAGATGCAATGTAAAGTTGCACTGAGGATAGTGAAAAAATAAGGGGAGGGGGATTGTAATGTCCCCAAGGCCGAGCCCTATTGTAAATTGTGTTTATGAAATGAATTTGTAAATATGTTTTATAGGCTGGTGAGCCGAGTTTATATAAGCTAGTGGGCTTATGTGATTGTTAGGTTAGAGAGCCTAAGTGTTGAAGGCTAAGAGCCTGATTTTGTACCTGTATTTATGTGGAATAGTAATAAAATATAAACACCATTGCGTGCAGATTGACCACAATGATTGAGTGATGGGGGACTAAGCTTCCACAGAGTGGGAAAGGGATTAGGGGTTGGAAGGTGGGAAAAGGGACTAAGTGTTGTGTTAGCACTTGGTAAATTTCCTAGAGGTTGAAAATAGAAGAAATCTACAAAGGTAACTTTATCCAGCCACTTTTGAAGCTGGGATCTAGCCCTTCCAACTTTAGAGAGGGATCTCTCTATATGATTTAGCTATGTTTCCAATTTTAGATATTAGGCTAGGTAAATAAATAGGTCGGTTTTGTTGTCAAAGTGTTTTTTGAATTGGTTGAGACAGTCTACACATCCATTGGGATATGGGGTCTGTGTTTTAATAAAGTATGAAATACAAACCAGAAATGTGAAGGAAGACTTCCACAGGGCGAGATAATATACTCACTGGATCTTTTAGTAGCTTAAATGATGGACAAAAGAAAAGACAAGAAAGATAATTTCAACTAAGAAGCAGTTGAGAATTTCTTAATTGAAAACACCAGAAGATAAACACTAAAATATTTCAAGTCAGAAATAGGGTATACAAGATAAATCCCACAACATTCGTTACTCTTAAATATTAGTTTCAGAAAACAATGTGATCACGAAGTACGAATAACATTCAACTTAGAGAGTAAACATCACCAGTGAATACACGCAAGAATCCTGTAAAAGTGCCTCCTTTTTATTAATGGAAGATTTCTTCAAACATATTATAGTCTGATAGCGTCAGGGTCTGAAGATCAACAACCCTCAATACTTCGAAAGGTGAAGTATTTATAACTCAAATTACAAACGTTCCTGTCATAAATGACCAGGACGTGCTAAATCTATTTTTAGTCTAACTAATTTAACAAATTTCCTAAATCTAGGAACTGCTTGATGACTTGGTGTAACTGCACACTAATTTCTGGGTAGACCGTTGATGAAGCCTTCGCATGACCTCATCTGACTGGAAAAATGATAGGACCTGGACAACTCATCTGCTAATCGATCAGATCACAGAGTTCCTCCCATCTAAGATGACTGGGCACGTTGACTTTGAGCAGTCTTCGATACACTTCGTCCATTTCCGTATACTTGGCGAATGTAGGCTTGGTGAGGAATATGTATCGAATTTCATGTTGGATGCTGATGTTCCACTGGAGGGCATCCAAGAACGCCTTGCCATTTATGCTCCCTTGAATCCTTGCAAACTTTGAACTGTCCTTAGACACCTCAACCAATCTCTTCTTGTAATCTGAGAGTGTCATCAGTTTATCATTAATAACCTTCAGACCAGGTAGACCTTTATTTTGGAGAGCTTCAATCTTGCTGAAGAATATTTGTTCCCCTAGGTCCATGGTCTGAACCTTTTCTTCCAGCTAAAGAATTAGTCCTCTCTTGGTCAAAACTCTTTTGAACTCAAGGATGGTCTCTGTTCTGTCTTCAATCTTCAGCTCTTCTAGCTCTTCTCTGGTCTTAGAATTGAGGAACTTGATGATATCATTCGCCTGTGTTGGCATCTTCCCCAAATCTACTCTGATCTTCTCAATGGCCATTTTGCTCCTTTGGACCAACTCATTCTGCTCAAACATGATTTGGATCATGGGCCATATCTCATTTATGGACTTAGTGATGTCTGTGCATACATTCTCTTTAACCTCAGCCAAAGTCTTCCCTGCCACTGTTTTCTTTCAGAGCTACTATAACTCCTACTTGAGCTTCTCTATTACCTACTTTTCCTTGGAGAGGCTGGTCTGGAAGGAAGTTTTGAGTTCCTGAAGGTTCTCAACTTCCTTTTTAAGCCTACTAATCTCTATCTCCTGCAGGTTCATCTTTTCCATGGATTTAGCCAGGTCGTCTGTCTTCTCTTGGGATGTCAATGGAGTTGCAGATGGGACTATTGTCACTGATGTTGTGCTTGCTCCTGAAATCGGAATGGAAATCAATGGAATGACTTCCATTGGCTTCAAATGCTCCTTCTCTTTTAATAATCTCTCCATCTCAGCTTCCATTTCTTTGAGCTGTGCATTATGCTCCATGAGCAGCTTGAGCATTTCATCCTTCTCACCTTCTTTCTCTGCTATCTCCTTCACCTGCGAGTCCTCTATGGGTGGGAGTTTCAGTTGTTTCATCAAGGAGGAAATGTCAGCATTCTTCTTCTTTATCATCTCCTCTGCTGCTTTGACGTTAGAAGGGTCATAGCCGATCTTGAGGACCAACTCCTCCAAAGTTTTGATTCTATTGTCCTTCACAAAGGATGATATCTTCCCTAGATTGAGTTGTGTTTGAGCATTGTTCAGTGACACCTGCAATTTGGCTGTAGAAGCGGAAGCATGCGCCAACGTATGAAACACCATTTACCTTGTATTCTTGTGCATATCCATCTGATCTGTTGGGTGCACGTCCTTCGTCTGGAATTTGAAGGTGGCCCTCTTGTAGTCTGTGATCACCTTGGGGTCTGATACCTGCGCCTGGAGGAAAGCCATGTGAATCCTTCCCTTTTCTATGTCAAATGCAGACAATAGCCTATGCTGCGCAGTCAACGTCTGCTTCCAAAACTAAGCATAAGTACTGTTGGTAAGGATCTGGTTCTTTTTCTTGATCAACTCGTACTTCTCGAAAATGCTCAACTTGGGCCCAGTCTTGCTTGACTGAGTGTCCAGTGGGGAGTCTGTGTATTTCTTCGGTAATGTTGGGGTGATGTCCTTATAGAGGCTCGAACTGAAAGGAGGAATAACCGACTTGGTCACTGTGGTAGGTGGGGCCTCTTTTTCTCCAGTTGGGCCAGGAACTGAGATTGTCTTGGGCCTCTTAGTGTGCAACTGGAACTCCTTGGACGATACCTCCGTGACAGGCAGGGATACCTTCTTGGCAGACACAATTCATGAACTGTTCATGAATATTTTCTGCCAAGAAGGTGCTGAAATCAAACTGGGTGGTGGGATTTTCATCAGTGGAGAAAATGGATAGAAAACCCAGAATGGGCTCATCTACCCATTGATCAGAATAATATCCCAACATAGCGCAAAGGGAAGAAATGACCTGTTTTCCCTTAGTGGAGAAGATGGACGATGAGTAAGGGGGATTTGTGGAAGGGAATTGAGTAGATGTGGGAAGGAACAACTCGAATATTTGAGCTCTTTGGGGAAAATTCATTTTCTGATACAACTCTGTAAGGATTTCCAGGTTGAAGGGGGACGCAGAGTCAGCTCGGGGAATTTGAATCATTTGGTTTATGGCTTCGGGTGTGATGAGGAACAGGATGTCTACGGATGAGGAGATGATGGCTATTTTTTCAGGAATATAGTGAGCTTGACATTTGAGAGCGAACTCGGGAAAATGGTGGATCTGGGGAAAGAGGTAAAGGGGTAAATTGGACTCCTAGAGTCCAATTTCATCACTCTGGTCCAGGAAAACTTCCCTGAGCCATGACTGAAGGTATGAGAAATCAAAATTGCATATGGTATCTGCGATTAATTGGTATTTGTCGACCAGTGGGATCTTGTCCAGGTCGACAGGGGGCGGGAGAAACAGATTCTCCTCTCCTTCCGCTGGTTTAGACTTTGGTGCCATTTCTGCAACAATAGCTGCAATAAACACAACGTTAGTGGGGGCGACTGACTCTGGATGAGGGTGACAGAATGTAACATAGGAGTAAGCGATGAATTTCTCTGATGTGATGGGTGAATAGTGAAAGTAATGGAAATAACGGTGATTTTATTTAAACTGGGGTCGGTTGGGCGCGGGAGACAGGTCAGCTGGATAACGGATAGGTTATCTAGTAATAAATGGACAACGAGTCATTTGGGGTTGAGATGGCAGGTGACGGTGGCTGAAAAATACGGACGAGTGACGTGGTGGCTAGGGATTGGAGGTAAAGGTCGTAATAAGGGGCTCGCCATGAGTGAAAAGGGGGAAGGGGACTGGCAACAGTTATGGGATGTGACTAACTCAGGAACAAGTGGAAGGTGACGTCCATGAGTGACGGGGTCTGTCAGATAGCAGATGGTGAGGGGACTCGGGGAAATAGAACGTCACCACGTATGAAAAGGGGCCCACCATAGGGGGATAACCATTCCAGACCCCCCCCATCGGTTAAAAGTAGATCATCCAGGGGGGTCCGAAAAACATTTTGGGCCGTTGATCTACGCGCTCATTTCCTAGCCGCAGATCTTAGCGCGCCTTTTATCACTCATTCCTAACCCCCCCCTTCCATTAAAGGTAGAACAGATGGGGGGGTCTGGAATCCAATATTGACCATTGATTTAAGCACTCAACCCTGGGCCGTCCAGATGTGTGCAAATGTTATCAGCGATTCCAGACCCCCCCCCTTCGGTTAAAAGCAAAACGGTTGGGGGGGGGTCCGAAATGCTCTGTGCACCGTAGATCTGGGCACCGCGATCAGGACCATCGATATGTGCAGGGAGCATAAATGGGGAGCGGAGAACACATGCGCTGGGAAAAACTTAGGATAAATACGTTTTTATGGGTTTTTCGAAAGTTTTTCAAGTGGAGACCACCATGGGGCTTGACCAAACTATCCTTTAAGAATTTGAAACATGGTGCAACACTTACATCAGGATGGCTTTATTAAAATGAAACAACAGTGCCACTAACCTATGTTCTAACCTAGTTTCCTATGATAGTTAACCCAGATTAGACTGCTGGGTTAAGAAATTACTCTACGCTGGGGCTATCTGACCAGGATTAGATAGTCTGGTCAGCTTTATTCACTAATCTAACCTAGACACTTTGGATAAGATTAAACTTTTTATCCAAATTCATTCACTACCCTATCAACATCAAATTTAAAAAGAACTTGGCCATGCTTGAGAGGTATGGACCAAGTTACTATTATTGCATGGGGCTTTTATTGCAATTCTTTTATGCCCTCTTTTCCTTTCTTTCTTTTTTCTTTTTCTTTTCTTTTCTTTTTTCTTTTTCTTTTCTTTTCTTTTTTCCTTTTTCTTTTCTTTTTTCTTTTTTCAAATTATTTGCAGAATGAAAAATCATTTATCGACCAAAACACTAGAGACAGATAATATCCCAGTCACCAGTTGATCCTATAACTTATAGGGTGATAACAATAGCTCCACCTAGGGATGGTACTTGCCCTGTGAAGTGCCAAGAATCCTGGTTCCTGTCATTCTAAAAATTTATGCCTAGTGGCATTCATTGGTCTTATTCTCAAAAAATGGAAAAACAGTGGTCAACAGCTTAGGGTCTTCTCTTCGGGCTTCAACAAACTGACTAATGTTCTTCACTCAGAAAATGCAAGTGAAAAATAAAAATAAAAATGGTATGTACAATGGAGAGTGAAAAATTGAATCTCTATTGAGGTGGCACATAATGTTTTAGCATTCTGCCATTCACAGGTCCTCCTGGAAGATCTATCCCATCAACGTTGTTTAACAAGAAAACATTATTTCCCCTGAAATCTTGGATCATGTATGGCCCTTTCCACAGACTATCAAATTTTCCATGCTTTCCCTTGCCTTCATTTCTGGCGTCCCATCTCAGCACCAAATCTCCTATCTCGAAATCATCTTCCTTTGTTCATTTGTCAAATATATTCTTGATGTTTTCTTGGATTACCTGAGTCTTGTTGAAAACTTCTTCCCTAGACTGCTGCAAATGGATCATCTGGTTGATCCTTCTCTGTGAGTCATTCAACTCAGCTTGTACATCTTGAAGCAACTTGATGACGGGGACTCCTAAAGAAGTGGGAAAAACTGCCTCTGTGCCATATACCAGCTGGTATGGGGACATACCAATTGACCTTTTGGTGGTGAGTCTGTCAGCCCACAATACGAACACCAACTTGTTGTGCCATGATTTCTTGTTTTCCTACAATGTTTTCTTGATGATATTTACCAAGGTCTTGTTTGAAGATTCTGCCAACCCATTCCCCTGAGGGTAGTAGGTTGTGGAATGCCCCAAACCACTGTGATACTGGTTGCAGAAATCTATGAGCTTCTTCGACCGAAAAACAACTGCATTATCAGTTATAATCTTTCTAGGACATCCAAAGCGAGACACAATATTATTTTCAAGGAATTTGATAATAACAGAGTTAGTGGCTTGTCTTCTTGGTACTGCTTCGATCCATTTGGTAAAATAATCGGTGGCGGTGAGAATCCACCTGTGCTGGCCTGAAGAAGGGGGGTGTATTTCTCCAATGAAGTCCAATCCCCATTGCTGAAAAGGGGCTTCAAATGAGATCGGTTTCAGGGGGAGAGGAAGGAGTTTTCTTTTTCCTTCAAACAACTAACATTGATGACATGCAATCACTTTTTGATGCACATCGGTGAATAGGGTGGGCCAATAGAATCCAGCTTTGAGTATTTTGGTCGTTGTGACCTTCCAGTTCAAATGCCCCCCACATTCTCCTGCATGAAACTCTTATAACAATTTGTCAGCTTCATCTTTCAGTAAACAATTTAACAGAATGCCTGCAGGATCTTTCCAATACAAATTGCCTTCTAGAATACAGAATTTCAAGGCTTTCAACTTCAAAAATCTAGCTTTAGTCTTAGTCAAACTAGGGGGAGCTTGTAAATTTTGCAAAACAAATATAAGGTCTGCATACCATGGAGAGTTGAGAAATACTTCTCTCACACTTGGAGTCACCATCTTGCCCTGTTCATCTGCTGCAGCTAAAAAATTAATGTCAAGAGCCTGGAAATTTGATTCAGCCATTAGTTTTGCTAGGCCTTGACCCTTGATTAGTTTTGTTGTCTTAATCTCTATATCGTATTCTAAAATGACAGAAATCCATTTTCCCCTTCTTCCATCAGGATTTTCCTGTGTCAAAATGTCTTTTACTACCACGTTTGGAACATATGCTATGGTGTGGGAATGAAGAATGTAGACTCTAAAGTCTTTTATGGATTTTACCAAAGCAAAAGCTTGTTTCTCCATTATCTTGTAATTCAGAGCAGCGTCTCTTAACGCTTTGCTTAAGAAAGCTATGGGCTGTTCATAGCCTTCGTTGTTCTTTTGCTGTAACACTGCTACTATAGTATGTTCGGAGGCGAAAGAAAAGAGATAGAAATCCTTAGTGAAATCAGGACTGATCAAAACAGGGTCTTCTGTGAGTGCTTGTTTGACTTGTTCGAAAGACTGTATGGACTCGAAGTCCCATTTTATTTTTATGTCCTTTTTTAGCATGTTTGTGATGTTTCTGAGGATTTTTTCCAGATTAGGAATGAATCTTCGTAGAAAGTTTATTCTCCCGATAAAAGACTGTAGTTCCTTGAGGTTCCTGGGGTGTTCTAATTTTTGTATGGCCTCGATTTTGCTGGGGTCTATTTTGATTCCATCTTTGGAAATGATGTGTCCTAGTAGTTTGCCTTCCTCTAACCCAAAAAGGATTTTCTTAGGATTTAAGGAAATCCAAAACCTTCTACATTTCTCGAAGACTCGTCTGAGGTGTCTGAGGTGTTCGTCATCAGATCGGGAAAACACAGTTACGTCATCTAAATAGACGACAATAAACTTACCCGATTCTTCCACGAAGGCGATATCCATCGCCCTCTAGAAAGTGGCTCCTGCGTTCATTAGACCAAAAGGCATTTTCACATACATGAAAGTTCCCCATGGTGTGGTGAAAGCAGTTTTGTCTTGGTCATCCGGGTGAACCAGGACTTGATTGTAACCCGAGAAACCGTCCAGCAGAGAAATTCGACTGGACCCGACCACCCTTTGCAATATGTGGTCCATTTTCGGCAAGGGGTAATTATCCTTCAGGGAGACTTTATTCATATTTTGAAAATCTATGCAGAGTCTGATTTCCCCAGATTTCTTATGTGTAGGGACCAAATTAGAGACCCATTTGGAAAAACACAACGGAACTATGATTTTGGCATCGTACATTTTTTTGATTTCCTTTTCTATCAGAGGGAGCAACTTGGGATTTATCCTCCTAAGTTTCTGCCTGAATGGTTTTTGGTCTTCCCTTATTGGAATCCTGTGTTGTATGATGCTGGTATCATAAGCTTTCAAATCCTCATAACCCCAGGCAAAGATATCCGAGTATTCTTTGAACAACTCAATGTATTTGAGTTTTTGTTCTGTGGGTAATGATTTAGACAGTTTGACTATCATGGGTTTCTCCTCAGTCCCTATATTACAGTCTTCTACCTCTTTCCCATGTGCTTCAATTTTGGGTTTTTTGGCTATGTCGTTAAAATCAAACAAGTCCTCTAAAGGAACCAGACCTCTAGGCAAAACATTGCTTTTCATATGTAAAACATCGACATCCATTTCATCATCACTTAATTCTCCTGAATCTATGCTATTTACACTATCAATTTCAAAATCAGAACTATTTACATTTTCATCTTCGTTCTCTAAATCTATATTTGTACATTCAAAATCGTTTTTACACTGCAAAAAAACTTCGATTTGATCATCATTGCCAAACACTTTCCAGTACTTGATGTTGTCGGGAATGGTTGGTCTGCATTTCACCTCAACAGTGTATGGACGAGTCGGGCAGAAAGGAATCTTACAGGTGGCCGTTGACGTAGCCAATCCATCTGCCATAATGTTTTGTCCCCTCGGCATTACCTACAAGTCAACTTCAGTAAAACATCTCAAGGCATCAAGAACAACGTTCCTATAATCTCTAAGACGTGGGTGCTTCACAACGTACTCACCTTTGATTTGCTTGATTATCAATTCAGAGTCACCTCTTACCATTATCTGCTTAGCACCAACTTTTTTCAAAAGCTTCAGACCGAGCATCAAGGCTTCATACTCAACAATATTATTAGTGCATTGGAAATTTAATTTGTAAGAATGGTTTTCTGAATACCTGTTTCTGTGGTTATGCAACCAGACTCCTTCTCCAGCTCCTTCTTTGCTCACAACTCCATCAAAATCCATACTCCAGAAATCAACGGATAACTCTTCAGTTATCACGTTCTTCATCCTTTCTACCTCAATGATTTCTTGGCCTTCATCTTGACTAGATGTGTCTTCTCTCAGCTGAGTATCTTTCTCTCCCATGTCACCATCACTGTACAAGATAAACGAATCTAAATCGGAATGTGCATAGTAGAGGGGATAGTTGTGTGGTTTTTCTTGGCTATTGACCATGTACTTCATCAACGTTTCTCTGTATAGATTTCTTTGTTGCTCGAAAATTGGGATAGTGGCATAGGACATATCTAGCTGGAGGGTACCTCTCAACTTATCCCCCCAAGACTGGGATAGCAACATTCCATACTTCGGCAGGATGTATGCCACTACCACATCCATTACCATGCTCTTCGTAGGAATCTAAACCAAGGTGATGCATAGGTCCTTGATCAAACCAATACATCTAACTTTATTGGAGTCGAATGAGTGTAAATCCTTGTAAGGTCTGGTGACCTCTAGTCCCAGTTTTTCCATTACTGCTTTGGGCATTAGATTGTGGGAAGCACATGAATCCAACATAGCATTATGCAAGATCAGGTCATGTATGTTTAGACTGATGTAAAAAGGAGTGACCTCACCAGTATCATCTCGACCATCTACTTCAGGTCCGAAAAGAAGTTCGGGTTGATCATCAGTAAGGTTCAGGGTATTTGAATGGTTCATTGATCCTATGGTTAAGGCCTTCGTGCCTATGTCAGGTTCAATAGTTAGTTCTTTGATCACCTGTGAATGATAAACATCTTTATTCATCAACTCTGAAAGTGGGATGGGAATTTTTACTTTGGCTAATTCCCCCACAAGGCTAAAGGGTGTAGGAGCTCTGCCTTGGCTCATCAATTCTGGTTTTTCCACTGCGCTCTTCTGGCCGGAAGTACTTGGTGAGTCAACGGGTGGAACCTTGGGCTGTGACGATCTTTTCAGAATAGTAAGGTTTCTCTTTGCAGGAGCTTCGACAGTACTCTTCTCAGGAATCTTCTCGGCAATAATCTTCTCAAGAATCTTCTCGGTAGATGGCTCAGAGGTATTCTTGGTTTCGACTACCTTCTTCATTTCAATCACATTTTTTGGGGAACTCCCATTTTGTCTTTTTACTCCGCAGATTATACTGCCGATGTACCTCCAAAATGGAATTTTCTAATGTCTGCTATTCTGCATCTTTGGCTTCTTCACTTTCCTTTGTTTGATTGAGCAGAAAAAGTTCTTTCTCTTCTTGGGTAAGGAAAATAGCTTCGTTGTCGTGAATTCCCATGAGATTTATGTGAGTATCCTCCAGTTCTTCGATTACTTCCTCCCCTTCATCAGCATAATTTTCTTGCAGGGGAGGTCTGATCTATTGATCTGGACCCCTCTTCTCTCTTTGCTCCCTAGGATTTCTCTGTCTAATTTGAGGAGGGTTTCTCCTAAAGTTAGGGTTTCGAACCTGAGGAGCTGTTGGATTTTCTCTCGGAGGATTTCTGTCTGACACAATAAGTCTTTCCATCATTCTTTCCACT
The DNA here is from genome assembly GCA_000966675.3 of Picea glauca. NCBI lineage: Eukaryota > Viridiplantae > Streptophyta > Pinopsida > Pinales > Pinaceae > Picea > Picea glauca. The sequence continues at coordinate 398,100 of JZKD02S1673276.1, forward strand.
TCTCTGGCCAAATAATCCAATTTAGAATCTGAGGTCGACGTGGAAGGTTCTTCTTTAATTGTGACTCTCCTCTCTGACCTCTGACATGCCATTTTTGCCAACAAATTGGCCTCCACACTTATAGCACTCTTCTGCATGTCTTCCAGGGTGGTAGAATTTCTTTCCCTTAGTTGGTATGACATGTCAGCGTCAAAACCATCGGGGAATTTTATTAATGCCAAACCCTGTGGAGGTTTGATTTCAGCTGGGATTGCAGTGTACAGGTTATTGAAACGAGTGCAATAATCTTGCACTGTCTCACCTTGATTCCTTTTAATACTTTCGTATTCTGACAATATTTGGAGAGGGTTTTTCTTTACCTCCCATCTATCTAGAAAAATCCTTTGGAATGCGGTAAGGTCAAGGATCGAGGTGGCACGCAATCCTTTGTACCATTTTTTAGTGTCACTTGTCAAACTTTGAGCAAACAATCTCATTTGAACATCATCTTCGTCTACTTCATGAAGATCATAATAATCATTCATCTTATCTACGTGTTGTTGTGCGCTCAAGGGTCATGTTGCATCGAACTGTGGAAGTCTTGTTTGATATTATTGGGGCATGGCATGTAGAGGCGCTGCCAACACCAAGGGAGCATATCGAGCTGCCATGATGGGTGGAGGAGGTGGGACAACAACCTGGATGATCGGCGAGGTAGCGAATGAAGACAAGGACGAGGAGGGACTGGATAGTACCGAGGGAGTGATTTGTGGTTTAGCAGTGGGAGACAAAACTTCAGGGGTTCGGGGTTGTAAGATGGTTGGGTCGAAAATGACATTAGCCACAAAACTATCGGACAGTGCTCTAACCAGGCTTTGTTGTGGAAAGATGTCACGGTCAGGATTTTGAAAGGTAACAGGTTTCCCTGAAAAGGAAAGAGACTTATGAAGGGGAATATGACTCACTGAGCCTTCAGCTAAGGTCTTTTTCCTAAGAAATTGTTCGGGGTTATCTGTCACTATTGCAGGTTCTGGGTCTGGATGAGATTGAGTATAAACTTTCTTGGGAGCCATAATTCTTTTTGGTTTTTTATATATATATTTTTTAGTTTTATGAGTCCGAGAATAATATGTACAAAGTTTAATCAACCTCTAAACATTACTTTCTTCTCAATATTTTCAATATTCTAGGAACAAACTTTCTTTTTAGGGAAAAGAAAACGTGAAATTATCAATTTTTAGTGCTGTCCCCAGTGGAGTCGCCACTATGTTAGCACTTGGTAAATTTCCTAGAGGTTGAAAATAGAAGAAATATACAAAGGTAACTTTATCCAACCACTTTTGAAGCTGGGATCTAGCCCTTCCAACTTCATAGAGGGATCTCTCTATATGATTTAGCTATGTTTCCAATTTTAGATATTAGGCTATGTAAAGAAATACGTCGATTTTGTTGTCAAAGTGTTTTTTGAATTGGTTGAGACAGTCTACACATCCATTGGGCTATGGGGTCTATGTTTTAATAAAGTATGAAATACAAACCAGAAATGTGAAGGAAGACTTCCACAGGGTGAGATAATATACTCACTAGATCTTTTAGTAGCTTAAATGATGAACAGAAGAAAAGATGAGAAAGATAATTTCAACTAAGAAGCAGTTAAGAATTTCTTAATTGAAAACACTAGAAGATAAACACTAAAATCTTTCGAGTCAGAAACAGGGTATACAAGATAAATCCTGCAACATTAGTTAATCTTAAAGATTAGTTTCAGAAAACAATGTGATCACGAAGTAAGAATAACATTAAACTTAGAGAGTAAACATCACCAGTGAATACACGCAAGAATCCTGTAAAAGTGCCTCCTTTTTATTAATGGAAGATTTCTTCAAAAATATTACAGTCTGATAGCGTCAGGGTGTGAAGATCAACAACCCTCAATACTTCGAAAGGTGAAGTATTTATAAGTCAAATTACAAATGTTCCTGTCATAAATGACCAGGACGTGCTAAATCTATTTTTAGTCTAACTAATTTAACAAATTTCTTAAATCTAGGAAATGCTTGATGACTTGGTGTAACTACACGCTAATTTATGGGTAGACCGTTGATGAAGCCTTTGCACGACCTCATCTGACTGGACAACTGACAGGAACTGGAAAACTCATCTACTAATTGATCATATCACAGATTTCCTCCCATCTGAGATGACTGGGCACGTTGACTTTGAGCAGTCTTCGATACACTTCATCCATTTCCGTATACTTGGAGAATGTAGGCTTGGTGAGGAATATGTATCGAATTTCATGTTGGATTCTGATGTCCCACTGGAGGGCATAGAATAACGCCTTGCCAGTTATTGTCCCTTGAATCCTTGCAAACTTTGAACTGTCCTTAGACACCTCAACCAATCTCTTCTTGTAATCTGGGAGTGTCATCAGTTTATCATTAATAACCTTCAGACCAGGTAGACCTTTCTTTTGGAGAGCTTCAATCTTGCTGAAGAATATCTGTACCCCTAGGTCCATGGTCTGAACCTTTTATTCCAGCTAAAGCATTAGTCCTCTCTTGGTCAAAACTCTTTTGACCTCAAGGATGGTCTATGTTCTGTCTTGAATCTTCATCTCTTCTAGCTCTTCTCTGGTCTTAGAATTGAGGAACTTGATGATATCATTCGCCTGTATTGGAATCTTCCCCAACTCTACTCTGATCTTCTCAATGGCATGTTTACTCCTCTGGACCAACTCATTCTTCTCAAACATGATTTGCATCATGGGCCATATCTCATTTATGGACTTAGTGATGTCTGTCCATACATTCTCTTTAACCTTAGCCAAAGTCTTCCCTGCCACTATTTTCTTTCGAAGTTATTGTAGCTCCTGCTTGAGCTGCTCTGTTACCTAATTTTCCTTGGAGAGGCTGGTTTGGAAGGAATTTTTGAGTTCCCGAAGGTTCTCAACTTCCTTTTTAAGCTCGTTGATCTCTGTCTCCTGCAGGTTCATCTTTTCCATGGATTTAGCCAGGTCGGTTGTCTTCTCTTGGGATGTCAATGGAGTTGCCGATGGGACTGCTGTCACTGATGTTTTGCTTGCTCCTAAAATTGGAATGGCACTCAATGGAATGACTTCCATTGGCTTCAACTGCTCCTTCTCTTTTAATAATCTCTCCATCTTAGCTTCCATTTGTTTGAGTTGTGCATTCTTCTCCATGAGAAGCTTGAGCATTTCATCCTTCTCGCCTTCTTTCTCTGCTATCTCCTTCGCCTGTGAGTCATCTATGGGCAGGAGTTTCAGTTGTTTCCTCAAGGAGGCAATGTCAGCATTCTTCTTCTTTATCATCTCCTCTGCTTATTTAACGTTAGAAGAGTCATAGCCGATCTTGAGGACCAGCTCCTCCAAAGTTTTGATTCTATTGTCCTTCGCAAAGGATGATATCTTCTCCATCTTGAGTTGTGTTTGAGCATTGTTCAGTGACACTTGCAATTTGGCTGCAGAAGCGGAATCATGCGCCAACATATGAAACACCATTTCCCCTGTCTTCTTGTGCAGATCCATCTGATCTGCTAGGTGCACGTCCTTCGTCTAGAATTTAAAGGTGGCCCTCTTGTAGTCTGTGATCACCTTGGGGTCTGGTACCTATGCCTGTAGGAAAGCCATGTGCATCCTTCCCTTTTCTGTGTCAAATGCAGACAACAACCTATGCTGCGCAGTCGACATCTGCTTCCGAAACTGAGTGTAAGTACTGCTGGTAAGGGTCTGGTTCTTTTTCTTGATCAGCTCGTACTTCTCGAAAATGCTCAACTTGGGCCCAGTCTTGCTTGGCTGAGTGTCCAGTGGGGAGTTTGTGGATTTCTTCGGTAATGCTGGGGTGATGTCCTTATAGAGGCTCAAACCGAAAGGAGGAATAACTGACTTGGTCACTGTGGTAGGCGGGGCCTCTTTTTCTCCAGTTGGGCCAGGAACTGATATTGTCTTGGGCCTCTTAGTTTGCAACTGGAACTCCTCGAATGATACCTCTGTGACAGGCAGAGATAAGTCTTGACGAGGCCTCTTTTCTTTTGGGACCCATGGCATTGTAGTTGGTGACACAGTGGTCGGGGGAGCCTGCTATTCCACTTCGACCAACGTGTTAGGCTCCCACACTGTCTGATTGGCGAATTTCTCAATTTTGGGCTTGGACACATGAACATACAGGATGTTCTTGTTTTTCACTCTCATATCTGAGATGATCCCATAAGGATCATAGTGCCATGGGAAGCTCATGAAAAACTTCATTTCTTTCAACATATTTTCTGCTTCTTCCTCGGCGCCCCGACTGTTGCATATGAAGGAACCAATCTGCCCCTTGATTCGTAGCTACTGCTTTTTCTTCAAAGATACAAAATGAATATCATCTAAATTCATAATCTGTCTTATATACTCTAAAGCAAAGATTCTGACCAGAAAATACTTGGGCAGCTTATAAGGCACCAACTCGCACCCGTATACTCTGATCTCGATATGATTTTGATATAGGTACCAATCCCCAGTCTTTGTGTTGTCTGAGAGGTGCAGGATCCTCTAAACTTCATCGTTTATTCAAGGCTCGGGCCTGCCCCCTATCATTCTTACCATGGGGTGGTAGAACAGATCGATGAACGCCTTGAAGCTATACTCTGTGGAGTTGTGCTTTAGCAAAGAGGTCCATGCTGTGACAGCCTGAGGTCTACCATCTGCATCCATATTCTGCATGGAAAATGCAAACTTATCCGCCTGGAAAAAGACGAACAAGTAGGCTAGTATTGATGAAAATCTGAACATGCCTTCCGTGCTAAAATTCACGAACTGTTCGTGAATATTGTCTGCCAAGAAGGTGCTGAAATCAAACTGTGTGGTGGGATTTTCATCAGTGGAGAAAATGGATAGAAAACCCAGAATGGGCTCATCTACCCACTGATCAGAATAGTATCCCAACAGAGTGTAAAGGGAAGAAATGACCTGGTTTCCCTTAGTGGAGAACATGGACGACGGGTGAGGGGGATTTGTGGAAGGGAATTGAGCTGATGTGGGAAGGAAAAACTCGAATATTTGATCTCTTTAGGGAAAATTCATTTTCTGATACAACTCTGTAAGGATTTCCAGGTTGAAGGGGGACGTAGAGTCGACTCGGGGAATTTGCATCATCTGGTTTATGGCTTCGGGCATGATGAGGAATAGGATGTATCTGGATGAGGAGACAACGACTCTTTATTTAGGAATATAGTGAGCTTGACATTTGAGAGCGAACTCGGGAAAATGGTGGATCTGGGGAAAGAGGTAAAGGGGTAAATTGGACTCCCAAAGTCCAATTTCATCACTCTGTTCCAGGAAAAATTCCATGAGCCATGAATGGAGGTCTGAGAAATCAAAATCGCATGTGGTATCTGCGATTAATTAGTCTTTGTCAACCAGTGGGATCTTGTCCAGGTCGACAGGGGGCGGGAGAAACAGATTCTCCTCTCCTTCCGCTGGTTTAGACTTTGGCACCATTTCAGCAACAGTACCTGCAATAAACACAACGTTAGTGGGGGCGACTGACTCTGGATGAGGGTGATGGAATGTAACGGAGGAGTAAGCAATGAATTTCTATGGTGCGACAGGTGAATAGTGAAATTAATGGAAATAACGGTGATTTTATTTAAACTGGGGTCGGTTGGGCGCGGGAGACAGGTCAGTTGGATAACGGATAGGTTATCCAGTAATAAATGGACAACGGGTCATTTGGGGTTGAGATGGTGGGTGAAAGTGGCTGAAAAATATGGACGAGTGACGTGGTGGTTATGGATTGGAGGTAAAAGTCGTAATAAAGGGCTCGCCATGAGTGAAAAAGGGAAAGGGGATTGACAGCAGTTATGGGATGTGACTAACTCAGGAACAAGTGGAAGGTGACGTCCATGAGTGATGGGGGTCTGTCAGATAGAGTATGGTGAGGGGACTCGGGGCAATAGAACGTTGCCACGTATGATAAGGGGCCTGCCAGAGGGAGATAACCATTCTATACCCCCCCCATCGATTAAAAGCAGATCATCTAGGGGGGTCTGAAAAACATTTTGGGTCGTTGATCTGCGTGCTTGTTTCCTGGCCACAAATCTTAGCGCACCTTTTATCACTCATTCCGGACCCCCCCCCTTCCATTAAAGGCAGAACGGACGGGGGGGTCCGGAATCCAATCTTGACCATTGATTTAAGCACTCAACCCTGGGCTGTCCAGATGCGCGCAAATGTTATCAACAATTCCAGACTCCCCCCTTTCGGTTAAAAGCAGAATGGTTAGGGGGGTCTAGAATGCTCTGTGCATCATAGATCTAGGTGCCACGATCAAGACTGTTTATATGTGCAGGGAGAATAAATGGGGAGCGGAGAACACATGGGCTGGGAAAAACTTAGGATAAATGCGTTTTTATGGGTTTTTCAAAAAAATTTCAAGTGGAGACCACCATGGGGCTTGACCAAACTATCCTTTAAGCATTTGAAACATGGTGCAACACTTACATCAAGCTGGCTTTATTAAAACGAAACAACAGTGCCACTAACCTATGTTCTAACCTAGTTTCCTATGACAGTTAACCTAGATTAGACTGTTGGGTTAAGAAATTACTCTACCCTGGGGCTATTTGACTAGGATTATACAGTCTGGTCATATTTATTCACTAATCTAACCTAGACACTTTGGCTAAGATTAAACTGTTTATCCAAATTCATTCACTACCCTATCAACATCAAATTTAAAAAGAACTTGGCCATGCTTGAGAGGTATGGACCAAGTTACTATTATTGCATGGGGCTTTTATTGCAATTCTTTTATGCCCTCTTTTCCTTTCTTTCTTTTTTCTTTTTCTTTTCTTTTCTTTTTTCTTTTTCTTTTCTTTTTTCTTTTTCTTTTCTTTTCTTTTTTCCTTTTTCTTTTCTTTTTTCTTTTTTCAAATTATTTGCACAATGAAAAATTATTTGTCGACCAAAACACTAGAGACAGATAATATCCCAGTCACCAGTTGATCCTATAACTTATAGGGTGATAACATGTTGAGCCTAGGGGGTTAGGTCCTTAGGAATAATATTTTAATATTATTCCAAAAGACATGTGAATAATATGTTTTATCCTAAGTTCTTTTGGAAGGACAAACAACTTTCAAATGGATGGAATGCATGCTAAAGGAATGCATGCAGTTGCATGGGTGACAAGTGTCAACCTAGGTACATGCAAATAAAATGGTTGAGATGAGTCGTGTTGGGGGTTCCTCCTCCATTCTACCTGACCATATGAGCGTGAACCCGTCCAAACTTGGCAAGAGATGCCCTCATGCACTCTAAAACAAAAAGGCTGGTGTCTATATTTTCTTCTGGAAGGCTGGTACACCCCTTCAGTTGTGAACTGTTAAGTCTGAGTCAACCCCTGCGTGGACAATGTGTCACGCATTCCTAAGAACCAGAAAGTGAATCTATCCCGTGCTTCCAGATTGAGAAAATGGAAGTGTCCCGTCCCTGCTAATTCTGGTTATGTTGTTGCATCTGTCTATTGCTGTCTGGGGGTGTTCTTGTCTGAATTCTTGTTGACTATGGTGGACATGTAGTGTTTGACCCTGTGTGGCTTGTTGGCCAGTCGTACAACACTCTCTCCAGGTGAGAGAGTGTGTCGAGGAAGGAGAGAGCTCCTGGAAGGAACCCTGTAGCTTCCGCAGAGCTCGTAGAATTTCGGTCCTGCCTATTGCTGAAACCCAAGGTAAGGGAGGTTAGTGGCCAAAGGACTGTCTAGGTGACAGAGAAGGTGTATACTCTTGGGGTGGAACATGCATGTGGGGAAGGAGAGTTTGTGGGTAGTGAGTATGAGTGGTTCCTGGGAGAGAATTCCTTCCTTGTGACTGTGTGTTTTCCTTGTAACCTCAGCCTAGCCTAGGATTCCTTGCCTTCAGAGTGGAGCTTAGTCCCAGCTCGGGGGTGACCCACTGCTGAGCTTGATGAGCAGTGTGGTATAATTCTGGGAGGTTTGTGGAAGGCCTGCACCTGGTTGGTGGAATTACCACCATTTCAAAGATAAGTACTAGATGATGTTTTAATTACTTTTCTGCATGTCTGTGTATTTATATTTATCATGTATTCTACTGTTCTTATGAATTAATGTTAAAGCCATTGATTATTTATAATAGTAGTAATTATTATGGTTACTCTGAGTTTAAATGTGTTTCATTTGCTTAAATGCATGTCTTATATATAGAATTAAGTATGAGATTGTTATTCCGCGTAGTAATGTTGGCTCGACCATAGGGTTGATGGTTGGGAACGTTACATAACAAATGAGAGAACAAGTCTTCAACAACTCACAACTACATCAAGACAAAATGAAAATATCCTTTGAAATGCATACTAAGAGGGATGATTTGGTGCTGAAGTGGGATGCAAAGAATGAAGATAGAGGGAAGCATGGGAAGTTTGATCATATTTGGTTGGGACCATTCAATATTGTTTCATACCATGGTAACAATGCTTATTTATTGCAGGAGCTCAATGGATATATCATTGGTGGATGACCTATGAATGGCGGGTTTCTCAAATACTATCTTGCTTAAAAAATTTCAGTCTTTCCATTTCATTGTAAATAACCATTTTATTTTTTAGATGAAGAATTTGAAGTCAATAATCAGTAGAAAATTGAATCTCGAAGTGAAGGTCCTAATTTTATATTGTGTTTAGTCAAATATGTGTCAATAAAGTATTTTCAATATGTTTGTTTATCAATTTAGATTTTTTTAGTCAAATAAAGCCCAATGGTCAGGCACTTGGTTTGTTGTTCTTTGCTACCTCATTGGGAGGATAACATCCCCATTGGAGCCAGATGTTAACATAAATATTTTTAGGGTAAATTTTAGAGTTTGTCTAAGGTTTGAAAAGTCATGCCATGGTCTTGGGAAGACCAAGGAATTTCAAAGTTGAGTCCATGGTTTGTATAGGTCATTAGATACTATCAAGGCGAAGAGGTCATTTAGAGGGTCCATAAGAGGTTTGTCATCATTAAATATTTTTGCAAGGGACTTGTCTTGAGTCTAAGTCATATCCAAGTCATAAAATTAAAAGGTAAAGTCTTGTCAAAGAATCATTTGTGTGAATAATCACATAAAAATTGTTAGTACAGGTGTTTGATGGCTATTTGTGGCATATGTACCTTGGAAAGATCAAAACTGGGTGCATTGTGCAAGTCACTTAAATGATGCAAGAGGTATTTTCAGCTCAAATGGGTACCTTTTCCCTCTCAAACTTCTTCACATCAAGTCTTATATCTTTATACATCATCCTTCACCCCTTTTCATGAGTTATTGGCCTATGAACTAGTTTCTTACCCCTTGAGAAAAATACCAAAGCCTTTGCTATGCAAACCCTATTTTTTGCGCTATGCATCTGCTGTGCAGACTTGTGCACTACACAAATCCCTCGCTATGAAAATCACAGTGCTTATGATTTCGCTCCTCACCTCATATCTAGTCATCAGTTGTGGTAAACACATGTGGAACTTAACCATCCACACATTGATAGCTTGTTAATTCACTTCCCTATCTCTTAGAAAATCTCTCATGCTATTTTGAGATAAACCCTAGCCTTGTTAAGACTATTGCATAATCTTACCCATTAGGTGTTGAACATCTCTCCCCCTACCACAAGATTACATCCAACCTGCAAAGTTATTCGTTCAACCATGACATCATAGGAGACAAAGAAGCACATAGGAGGGAATGTGTTGAGGTATGAACCATAGAGCCCTATCTTGGTGAACTCGAACCCTGCGTTCAAATTTTCTTTTGAGTAGGATAGATGCATTACATTCTATGAGAAAATTCAAGGATATAACCAACAACTGACAAAGGAGTTTTCCCTCAACTAAAATGGTGTCCTGACGACAATTGTTGGGGTCATATTCCCAGTTTCAGAGGAGTCAATATCTACTACTACAGAGATCCCAATCCTAGGGGAAAGATGGTTTAAATGTATTCCTTTGGATTCTACATTTTATATTGATTTCCTTAAGCCTAAATAAAAAATAAGAAGATAGGATCCACCATTCCTAGGGAATATGTGTTAGATCCCTATGATAAGTTGTTGAGAGACATACAAATATATTTCAGTTGTGAGGGTAGGTTTGATAGGGTGTACCAGTACCATGTGAGACTCCTCATGCACTTCATAGGAAAAAAACCTCTCAACCTGCCTATTTACCTGTATAGAGTGTTAGGAAAGATGGCAGACAGGGTCCAAGCTAGAGCTGACCAACTTAATAGAATCCTATTCCAGTTCTCCTTAGTCAAGATACTAATTGTTCAAGAAATAAGAAAACTAAATAGGGAATGGGATTCTTTATTGTCCTCAACTAATATTCCCCTAGAGCCCAAAAGAGATACCCCATTGTCTGCTAAAAGGGTGTCTCCTAGCAACTAAGGTAAAAAGGGAGAAAGTGTTGCAAAGAAAAGCAAAGGGAAAGAATTTGAAGGCTCTCCTCCAAGTCAACCATTTCCAAATAAGGGTAGAAAAAGTTTGTTCATTGATGAACCAAAAGAGACCTATACACCTAGAAGGCCAACCATAAGTTCAACAATGAGAAATATTCCTATACCAACAGTCCAAATAGAGTATTCTGAGACTTCAGATTAGGGGATGGATGAAGGCCAAGCCAAAGTAGGATATAAAGAATAAAAAATTAGGGAATTGCAACAACATCTCAGAGCGGCTCAACATGTGATTGCTAAGTTTTATCAAGAAAAAAAGAGCTGAAGATGAAGCTAGTTGAGAGAGGTTATGAGGAACATACACCACAGGTCAAGAAATATCCTAAAATTGAAACATCCAAGGGAATTTTTCAAAAACTGAGACCACAGTTGTAGCTAATCCCACAACCTCTGACAAGATCCTCAACTAGGAAGAATAGTCCAGACATACATGGAAAGAAAGAAACAAGTGAGCGACCTCCTACTTCACCCACAAAAGGAGAAAAGAACATAAGATGGATTAATAAGAAGTTGAGGGAAGGTCAAGATCAAATAATTAAGCTCGGGGAAGAAAAGAGGATATTATATGATAGAGCCATGAAACACTTTAAAGAATGCATACCAGCCAGAGAAAATGCATGTGCAGCCCTTTCCAGTGCCCAGTCAAAATTGAAGAGAAATGAAACCCTGTTCAGGCAGGTGGGAGATTTAAAGGTATAGAACCTAAAACTAAGGAAGGAAAAAAGGTATCTAAAGTAGAAGATGTAGTTGAATTATGAGGCCAGGAGAAGACTGGAGCTACTTGCATAAGTAAAGAAAATATGAAAGGATGAAAAACACAATTTTTCTTTTTGGAGGAAGTCACCATTACAGTTTCAAACTAAAAGGTGAATAAGGGAGGTAGAAATTAGATAATTTTGAACATATTGATATATAAAAACCTTTTTGAAGCCATCATGCTTATGATATACAAAATCATGACAGTATGAATCACCCTTTTTGAGCAGCTGCAAATTTTGAATGATAAGGCAAGCATACATAGCACTTGCATAGTGCACCAGCACTACACAAATATTGTAGTCATATATAAATGAAAAGGACAACATCAAAGGTTGGGTATACCAAATTGGAGGTTAAATCAAGGTTTTGTATCAATGGATTCCACTTGGACCTGCACAAATTTCAAGAAATCCTAGTGTGTTATGCAAACCTACTACGCAAACTCTATAAGTAGCATTTGCGTAGTGCCAACACCAGTACGCTACACAAAGGTGACAAAGCTACAATAAATGACAACATTTCTCTTGAAGGCATATCCAAATGAACCTCATGACTCATCCACACTTCATAATCAAATTTATCTTGGATATTTGATTGTATAAGATATGTTTGTTTTGCATTAAATAAGGTCAAACAAACTTACTATTTTTAGTAAAGTTGTTTTTGAGTTGTCCTCTTCTATTGTAAACAAATCCATTATTGTAGTCAGGAGGAATTCGACCCCTAGTAGCCTAGTATGGCAAGTAGTCTCTTATATATTTGGATCATTTTGATGTAAAAGTGGTGAGTTGGAAGAACTATAGCATTTTTTACTTTCACTGCAAAATATTTGAATCTAAATGGAATGAAATGCAAAAGTTATGAACCTTCATGAAAGAGATTTGAATGGTAATGAGATGACAACATTTTTCTTGTCTTTGTGTACGTATCTCTTCTGTCTCTATTTACATCTCATTTTTCCTCTGTTTGAATTGATTTTTAAGAGTTAGAATTCATTTAAAGGATGCTCTAATCTCAAGGAATTTAAACATTGTCCTTTTCTTCATAACTAGGTTAGAATTCATCTATATGGTGCTTTGATGTTGTTATTTGTTTCTTTCTTCCTCTTTCACCCTCTATAACTAAATACAAAAACTAAAGGTTTCATCCAACAAATTTAGCCTATGTTCCTTTGTGAGGTTCTATTGCCAAGAAATTAGTTTCATTTGTTTTCAAGGTCTGACTCCATAGCCCAAAAAGCATCCTTCTCCTCCTTCCCAACAACACTTTATCAAATCCAATTAAACCTTGAAACCCTAGTCATTGTTCTATCAAGAAAAAATTTCTATCACAGATTAAGTGACAAGAGAGAGACCCCTCTAGATTGGAAGGGCTAGCTTCCAGTCTTAAAGTTGATTTGTAGGTTACCTTTGTAAGTTGTTGCCATAGCCAAAAAAATTTACTTAGTGATAATAGTGTCAAGGAGGCACAAAATGTCATCCTTTCCCAAAGCCCAAAACCCATTTTCATTTCCCATCCTAAACCCCCCACTCCTGCCTCTCAAGACACTCCTCCAAAGGTCCAAAACATAACACGGGTGGAAATGGTTGACTGCCAACTCAAGGGTATTTGTTATAATTGTGATGAAAAATACTTTCCAGGGCACAAGTGTAACGAAAAAAACGTTTTATGGCCATTTCGGAGGATGTTTATGATGAATATGTGATGGTTGCACCTAAGGAAGAGATACTCCAAGAATATGATCTTATGTTTCCCTCTGATCCTTCCGGAGTCGAACCTCTAATTTAGTTGAATTGTCTCACTAGATTTTTTGCTCCCCAAATCCTCAAGTTAATTGGATACATTAAGGACCAAAAAGTCAATATCCTAGTTGACAGTGGAAGCACTCATAATTTCAATCATCATCACCTTTCCCCAGAGATCAATTGACATATCCATGCAGTAAAAAAATTTCAAATCATGATTGCCAATGGGGTTCCATGAAATGTGAGGGGCATTGTAAAAATGCACGCCTACAAATTGGTTAGTATCACTTGAAATATCACATGTTTTATATTGACATGGGCGGTTGTGACATTGTACTTGGTGTTGAATGGATACGCACTCTAGGCCCCATCACCATGGATTTTAAGGATTTAACCATTCAATTCCAATAGGAGGGCCAACAATATAAATTCCAAGGCATTACAACTATCTCTCAGGAGACCATCAATTCCCACAGCTTGGAAAATTTACTCAAAAAAGGTCATTCTCGTATCATTTCCCAAATCCATTACATTCAAGCAGTTGAGACACCCTCTTTTCACCCTCACCTCCAATCTATCCTTTCCCAACACCAAGTTGTTTTCCAAACTCGCTAGGGAATTTCCCCCCTCCCATGACGACCATGACAATTCCATTCCTTTAATCCCAGGTATTATTCCTCCTAATGTTCTCCTTTATTGTCTTCCATTTTCTTAGAAAATGATGCAGTAGCATCACCCTCATTATTCAATAGGGTGTAGTGGATGAAAACTCAGCACCCAACACAACTCATTCAGAGCTAGTTTGGATTCCAATGAGGGAACACCACCTTAAATTTTAAAACCTTTGTAATTAAAGCCCCTTTAATGTTTTGAGGTTTAAGTCATTGTATGATATTGTAGAATATTGTCATATCCTTAATTAGTTGTAGAATTGTACATATATTAAGCATTGACTCGTATCTGGGTTGTAAATGCCCATTTATTGTAATACTATTAGTAGGAGAATTCTTTAATTGTGAAATGTTAGCATTAGAATAGTTTGGAAGGACGACTCAAGAATCCCCCTCATGTATAAATGTATGTAATCTATGCCCAAACGAGGTTGTTGAAGTTTATTGTGATTTCTGCTAAAGAGAGTTGTAGAGAGTAGTTAGTTGTTGAGAAAAGTTTGTTGGAGAGTTGTAGAGAAGAAGCTGAGAGTTGAAACAACCTATGTAAATATTTACTCAATGAATATAATAGAGGAGATTTGCTTCACATGTCTAAGTTTTCTTATCTCTGAGTTATCTTGTAATGTTATGTTATGCATTTTTCTGTGTTTATATGCATGTGTGTGTATTTCATGGTTAATTGAATGAACCTTTGATGTTATGTAAGTTTCAATTCTTTCTCTTTTGAAACACTAGTGCATGGAGTACACAGTGGCCATGCAAGGAGTGCGAAGGAAGAGTCATTTTCAGACTCCATAGCTTCAGATAGATAGAGGGAATTTAAAGGAGTGAACATATACTTAGTGGAGTGTAAAATATCAAAGAAGACTCGTGCAAGGCATGCATAGGGCCAACACTTAGCGAAGTGTTGAAATAATCTCAAGGTGAGCAAGCACAAGGAGTGCGTGGGAGATTTCTTAAGTCTCAAGCTCAAGATAAGTAGCACAAGGTGTGCGTGGGAGATTTATTAAGTATCAAGCTCAAGATAAGTAGCACAAGGTGTGTGTCGGAGGTTCGAATCACTTAGAGTGATAAAGATCAAGAAGGATAGAGAGACTTGGTTCTCGAAATGAATAATTCTTGTTGTTTGAAAGTTGAGCGGATGAGATCCGCCCAGGGAGGAGCCAAACCTTTCATAGCCGTCAGATATGGGAAAAGGTGCATGGGTGATAACCCTTGAAGTCCTTCAGACTCTATGAGTTTAGAAGTTTTCAAGTGTGTATTTTGGAGGAAACAAATTTACCAAATTCCCAAGATCCAAATTTAATCTGGACCGTCCATTGGTGAGTACATGTGTCCGCAGATAAAGCGTGGTCCAAAAGTCTAGCTATTTTGAAAATTTGAGGTGTTGAGGTGAGAGCATGTGTTGGATGCAGGATGAATCAGAAAGAAAGGCTATTTTTGTAAGAGAAGCATACAAGAGGAAAGAGACAGTTGGAAGGAAAAACAACATGTGTGCATGCATGGAAGACCTAATGATGCTAGGGTTAGGGTTTTTATAAAAATATTGTAATGGTTAGTGATATGAAGGTATAAATAAGAGATATATAAATAGAGTTGGAGAGAGATCACTAGAGAGGGGAGAGATATACATGGAAAGGAAGAGAACTATAAGGACGATACAAGTTACTAAGATGGTGATATAGAAAGGGAATGAGAGAATTGATCCTGAGGGTTAGATCACAGGCTGAGGATCCTGGTGTGATCTAGTCAACCTCACAGGGATCGAGGAGCCTGTGGGAGGGAAGAATAACTAAGATTGTAACCATGTGCGGCATGGAGATTTCCAAACTATAATAAAATCCTGAGAGCTAGATCTTTGTGGACATAGCCCAGGAGGGGGTGAACCATGGTAACACTATGTTATGTGATTGGATGAATGTATCTCTTTTTCTGATTAGTTGATGAATGTTGAATGAATGAGTAGTTAAGTAGATCTGGTATTTTACATGCATGCATAGAATGGATATTATAACTAGATGTTAAATGGACTGAATAAAGGTTACAAAATACAATCATAGATCTCGCTCAATCCCAGGTTGCAAACAATTGAGTATTGCAGCCACCCATAGAGCTATCTCAAGTGAGATTGCGCAGTGCACTCCGTGTACTACATTTCCTTCTGGGTTACTAGAGGGGTCGATAGTCTTTAAGGGATTTTGTTGGGAAGCTTCTTGGTTATGAACCTGGGTCAATAGAATCAGAATCCCTTAAGACCAATAAGAATAAATAGATGAAAGGGAAAGAAAACCAACAAATGGTTTCGTTGTCGGCTGATTGGAAGGAAATAGGATTGAGCATATGAGATATGTAGAGGAAGTATCAAAAGCATATGGGATCGGACGAAAAGAAGGAAAGAGAATGAAAACTTTAAAGAGGATGTTGAGACTATGGAATCCTATGAAGGAAGAGATAGAAAGATGTTTGAAGACAAAGGAGCTAGAGTTTGCGAGAAAGATAACAAAAACTTGAAGCTAACACTGCGCAAATATTTGGACAAGTACGTATTCACCGACTTGCATGAAGTATTTTTCTGTGAGTTTCGACACATATTGCAGTAGTGGATCAAAATATTGAAATACAACAATCCTACGAATCAAATTAGACAACTAGAATGGAATCCTGAAGAGACCGCACAACTACAATGAATTTATAATAAGTTTACGCACGTAGTAGATTTCTGGTTAGACAACATTGTTGTTGGATTTATGAAAAAGTTTGCAGTAGAAACAACAAAGTCGTACAGTGCAGCTGAACAAGAATTCTTGAAGGGACCTCGAGGTAGGTATATCAGATCATTATATACATCCATTAAGATATTTCTATATAAAAAAGGTGTAATGAAAATGGAGTCAAACAACTAAACTTCCCTATATGCATGGGGGAAGGGGAGAAACACTGACAAGAAAAGGAGAAAGGGAAGGATAAGGGGATAAAGGAAAGAAGGAGGATGCCTTGGAATCAATTATGATGGATGACAACCAGATCAAGCAGATCATGGTGACAGCTGGAAAGATGCGCAGTGGAGTACCCTACCAATACAAGGTGAACACCAAGAAGAGAGTCGTAGCTGTGAGGGAAGTCTTGGAAAGTGATGAAGAGGAGGTAGAGGATCTATGGGCCATGGAGAATATTGAGGAAATCCTACGTGAGACATATGAAAGGAAGACGAGAGGTCCAAGAGTGGAAGTAGAAGGCAACACTCCTATCCATATTAGTGTCATTGTGGAACTAATAAACCCATGTGCAACTAATACACCAAAAAGAACACCACCATTTAGACAACCTAATTTCAGGAGAAGGAAGACAACATGAAATACATCTACACGAGGAACAACAACCAAGGGAGCCAATTCATGAAGCAATAGTCAAGTATTTACACCATGTAGAGGTAGTAGTTCAACATTCAATATGGTAGGATATGATTCAACCATCAGGTTACCAAAATTCAAAGGTGAAGCATCAGAGGACCTAGAGAAGCACCTGTTTATATGTGAAAAGATTTGGGAAGAAAAACAAATCACAAATGAGGACATAAAACTTTCACAATTATCCATCATATTAAGAGATCATGCATTGTATTGGTATATGAGTTTAGCTGCAAATAGTCCACCAGGTACAACCAGAACCATTGGAGATATCAAGAAGCTACTGATAAATGAGTTCCAGAAGCCGATCTCAGAGGATAAATACATGAACGAGATGATAGAGATAAGACAAAAACTAGGATAATATGTATGGGATATTGACCAAAGATTCAAACGACTAAAGGGAAAGATAAAATATGTCATGACATATATGCAACATAGGCATTTGTTCGTCAATTCACTGTTACCACACTTGAAATATCCACTATGACAACATAAGTTTCAAATGTAAGCCCTACAGCTGGAAGAGAATCAATATCAGAATACAAATCCAACCATCGAGGAGATGAAGGAGGATATGAAGAACTTAACATTCCAGCTAAACCAAAACAAGAACAAGGACAAAAGAGAGGTTGTTTGGTGCACCACATGTAGGACATAAGGACACCACAAGAACAAATGTCCAACATGTTAGCACTCTGTAAATTCAGAGAGGTTTTTAGGAGCATAAGAATTTTGACAGAGGTAACTTACCAAAACCACCTCGAAATTGGGATCTAGACTTGCCAGTTTCAGAGAGGGATTTGTCTGTAAGATTTAGATCTGTTTTAAGTTTTAAGATATTAGGCTAGTTAAAAGAATCTGGGTTTGTTTGCTTTGTTTGTAAAGATTGGATGAAGTATTTCTTTAGAAATCCATTGGGCTATGGGGTCTATGTTAAAGATTAAGATCTGATTACAACTTTTATAAGATTTCTTCACAGGGAGAGATAGTGAGAATGTTGGATCTTTTAGAATTAAATGTGGTGGAAAGATATAACAAGTGAGGTATTCAATCAAAAAAAGAAGTCAATAATTTATTTGATTGATATTAGAAGAATAACATGCAGATCGCTAAAAACCAAAAACAGAGTGTCTGAGACACATTATGTTCATTAAATTATTTTAAATGATTATAAACAGAAAACAAAATGATTATAGAGTAAGATAAACATTAACAAAGTAAGATAACATCACCAACATCCAAACATAAGAATCCTATGAATCTGTCTTTTTATTACTGGTTGATCTTCTAAAAACGATTACAATGATAGCTTCTTGGGCGCAAAAATCAACCCTCAATACTTCAAAGTAAGAAGTGTTTATACAACAATTAAATTCAATCCTGTCATTAATGACTAGGTTATGATGGAGGAAAAATTTAAATAACTAGATTACATATTACAAAATAATAGGACTATTGGTGATCTGTCCAAATCTTGAATGTTGATTTCTGAGAAAGTAGTTGGTGAGTCATCCACTCGACTTTGGCTATCTTCCTCATGCTAACTCGGATTTCCAAATCATCTCTACTCGATCAAGGCACATAGGTATTCCCATCTCTTTTCACTGGGGATGGTGATCTTGAGAAATATTCTGTAAGTTTCATCCATTTCTGTGTACTTGGAAAAGGTTGGCTTGCTGATGAAGATGTATTTTATCTCATGTTGGATGCTCGGGTCCAACTGTAGAGTTTCCAAGAACACCTTTCCAGTGATGCTCGCTTGGATGCCTACAAATTTAGAGATATCTTTTTCCACTGCAAGGATCTTCTGTTTATAGTCTGACAGAGTAATCAATTTGTCATTTATCACTAGTAAACTTGGAATACCTTTCTTCTGCAATGATTCTACCTTGATGAAAAATCTCTGCACTCCAATATCCATTGACTGAGATTTCTCCTCAAGTTGTAGCATTAATCCCTTCTTGGTCAAAATCTTCTTGACCTCAAGGATTGTTTCTGTCCTATCCTCTATTTCCAGAGCTTCTAACTCTTCTTTAGTTTTGGAATTCAATAACCCGATGATCTCTGTAACATCGGTAGGCATTTCTCCCAATTATCCCCTTATATTTACAATGGCTTGTCTGGATCATTTCACAAGATCGTGCTGCTAAAAAACAATTTGTATCAGGGGCCATATCTCTGTCATTGATTGGCAGATGTCTATCTAGATGTTATCCTTGGCCTCTTACAGTGTCTTTTCCATGACTATCTCTTTCTACAACTTCTGCAGTTCTTGTTTGAGCCTCTGTGATTTGTGCATCTCTGTGTTGTAGCTAGACTGAAATGTGGATTTCAGCTTCTGGAGGTTATTAATCTCTTCCTGCAATCTTCTGATTTCTTTCCCTTGCAGAGTCATGTCTTCCATTGAATTTTCCAATTTCTTAGATGCATCTATAGTTGTTACTGGAATGGCTGCTGGAAATTTTGTTGTAGTGGTTGTTGTTGTTGTGGCTGTGCTAATTCCCATGAGAGGAATTACATTTAGTGGTATGATCTCCATTGTCACATTCTGATTCTTCTCTTTGACTAAATTCTCCAACTCGACCTCCATCTCCTTGATCTGTGCATTCTGATCCATGATTAGTTTCAAAATTTCCTCCTTGTGGCCTTCAGTCTCAGCCATTTCATTTGCCTGTGGATCTTCAGTGGCTGGGATTTTCAATTGTTTCCTTAAGGATGATATATCAACATTATTATTCTTGAGGAGCTATTTTGTTGCTTTGAAATTGGATGGATCATATCCAACTTTAAATACCAACTCTTCTAGGGACTTGATCTTATTATCTTTAACCAGGGAGGATATCTTTTCCAGCTTGAGCTGAGACTGGACATTGTTTAAAGAGACCTACAACTTTGTAGCAGTCATGTACGTGTTTTCCAAGGTGGAGAAAATCATCTCCCTAGTATGTCTATGCATATCCATTTGATTAGATGGATTCACTTCTTTTATATCAAACTCAAACGTTGACCTAATGTAATTAGAAATTGTTTTGGGGTGAGGCACCTGTGTCTGCAAGAACACCATGTGCATTCTTCCTTTTTCTATGTCGAAGGAAGAAAGTAACCCATGTTGTATTGTGGATGTATGTTTCCAAAATTGTGCATAGGTGTTGTTGGCCAACATTTGATTATTCTTCTTGATCAAGTTATATTTCTAAAAAATGTTAAGTCTTGCAAGCTCCTATGAGGACTTAGTTGACAATGTGGTATCAATTTGTTTCTTTGATGAGGAAGTGGACATCATTTACTGGTTACCTGAGAAGAGTGATGAATGTGGTCCTTCCATAACTATGGTGGATTGAGTTTCTTCTTCTCCAGACCCGTCAGGTGTATGGATGGTCTTGGGTCTCTTCCTATAGACTTGTAAGTCTTCGGCTGGAACTTCTGTGATTGAGGGAGATACTTCTTTCCTAGTTCTCTTCTCTGCTAGTACCTGTGGAGTGCTGGTAGGAGAAAGTTGTTGTTCAATATCTAGCAAAGTTTTTTCCTCCCACTTTGTCTGGTTCATGAATTTCTCAACTTCAAGCTTAGGCACATGAGCATAGGGAGAAATCGTGTTCTTTAACCTGGTTTCTGCAATGATGCCACAAGGGTCATAGTGCCAAGGGAATTTTTTACTGAACTTCATTTCATTTAACATATTGTTGGATTCTTCCCTTGCAGATCTGTTGTTGTTGATGAAAGAACCTATTTGACCTTTGATCCTAAGCTGCTATTTTTTCTTGAAATCTACAACATGAATATCATCTGAATTTATCATATGTCTGATATATTCCAAAGCGAATATCCTAATAGGAAAACACTTTGGCAACTTGTAAGGGGGTAATTCACATACGTAGATTCTGATTTCTATATGATCCTGGTAGAGGTATCGGTCCCCTGTTTTAGCTAGGTCTGACAAGTGTAGAATTATCTGAATTTTCTTTTTTATTCTTGGTTCTGTTCTTCCACTGAGCATGCATATCATTGGATGGTAGAATTGATATATGAACTATTTGAAGTTGAAATCAGATGATTTATTCCTTTCTATGGATGTCCAGGAGGTCACAGGTTGAGGATTACCATCTTGGTCCAACTTCTGCTGGGAGAAGGAGAACTTGTATGCTTGGAAAAAGAGGAACAAGTACACCAATATTGAAGAATACCTGGAGATACCTTTTGAATAAAAATTGAACAACTGTTCATGGATGTTGTTAGCTAGAAACTGACTATAGTCAAAATGTGTAGTATCCTTTTCCTCAGTAGAGAAAATGTATATAAAACCTAGAATGGGTTCATCTAACCATTCATCAGAATAGTATCCTAGGAGGCAACAAAGGGATGAGATGATCTAGTTACCTTTAACTGAGAAAATGGAGGAGTGATATGGGGTATTTTTCTTTGTTAATTGGGCGTTTTTAGGTAGGAAGAGTTCAAATATCTGAGATCTATATGGGAAAGATAATTTCTGGTATAACTTAGTTAGGATTTCAATGGAGAAGGGGGAGAGAGAGTTGGCTCTGGCTATCTGCAACATTTGATCTATCACTTGAGGGGTAATGGTGAAAAGAGTTTCTCCAGACAAAGAGACAATGGCACTTTGGCTAGGAAGGTAGTGGGATTGGAATTTCAGGGAAAATTCAGGGAAATGGTATGTCTATGGAAAAATATGTAGTGGAAGATTGGATTCCCAGAGTCCGATCTCATCGCTCTGATCCAGAAATACATCTTTGAGCCAAAAGTGTAATTTGAAGAAGTCGAATTCACACTTTGTCTCTACAATTAAATATTCTTTGTCGGCCAAGGGGATACAATCCAGATCGACGGGAGGAGGGAGGAAATGATTTTCTATAATTTCAAAAGATTTGGATTTGGGCGCTATCGTCAAACGAATACCTGCAAATGAAAAAGGTGCAATCTGTGTTTACAAGGCATTAATGGCGGTTTGATTACTGTAAGATCGATGATGTTTGTCTAGAGAATGGGAAATGATAGCGTCAATTGTGTCTAGATCGATGCATAATGCACAATGGAGAAAAAATAAAGTTAAATGGTTGAACGAGGTGTCTGTTATGGAGCAGATGGTGTGTCGGCCTGGTAATGTTAATGACCACCTGCATTGATTTTCCAATGGACATGTCAGACGTGATGTGGAGGGAATTGAGTCGGAAATGAGTAGATGGGATGTGATGGGGGACAATTGAGTGGAGGGTGTTGTGTCGGCAAGGTAGTGGGGTATGACGTATAGGCAGGGTAGTGGAGCATGACGTTAGAGTGAAGAAGTAGTATTGATGGGAGGTTTGGTGGTTTTCTCAGAGGGGGGTAGGCGGTAAGTGGTAAGGAGTGAAGGGGGACGAGTTAACAGAAAAGTGACACGTTATGAGGGGCTCGCTTGAGGAATACCACCAACTCGTATTTCCTCACCATTAAAGGCAGAAAGGTCGGGGGGCGGGGGGGGGTCCGATATTCTCTGTCGATCGTAGATCTGAGTGCGCATTGATAAACCACTTAGATCACCACGTCCTTTAACACAATGTGACAAAATTGTCATATCACTGCAAAACATAGGATAAAAGTATTTTGTGGGTTTTTTGTAGCTTACCCTTTCTTCATTTTGTCACCAAGGGGTAAAAAATACATCATTTTGACTCAAATCAAAGGCATATAATCAACCTTTCACCAATTTTATTGAAAAATAAATTCTAACCTATATCCTAATCTAATTGCCTAGCACCTTAACCTATATTAAGCTATTGGGATAAGAAATTACTCTAACCTACGACATTTGACCAAGCTTAAACTGTTTGATCAAATTATTCACTAACCTATCTAACTTGGCTAATATTAGAATGTTTAGCCAAGATTAATCACTATCCTATCTGCATAAATTGAAAGGACTTGATCATGTTTAGATAGTATGAATCAATCCAAATTATTTCATGGGGTTTTATCATTTTTCTTTTCTTTTTTTAATACCCTCTTTTGGTTTTTTGTATTTTTATTTTCTTTATTTTTCTTTTTATTTTGTAAATCATTTGCAAAATAAAATATTATTTACAACATAATGTAACTTGAAGGAGGGATAATAATCACCGGGTGATCCTATGAAACATAGGGTTATAATAGTGGCTCCACTTGGGGATGGTGCTCTCCTTGTGAGGTGCCAAGAATCCAGCTACCTACTACTTTGAATCTCCTTCCTTAGTTATTTTTCTGCATCTTGATTTTCTTTATTCTGATTGTAAATTTGGTGTTCCAGATCAGTGTCTTAGGGCCTTCTCTTCGAGCTTCAACCATATGATAAACAAATAACCTCACACATGACAAGAAGTATAGTAAAAGTGGTTTGTACAATGAGATGATTGACTAAGATCTTCATTCTGGTGGAACATAATGTTTGAGCATCTTGCCATTTATAGGTCCTCCTGGAAAATCTACTCCTTCTGTGTCCTTGAGTATGAATTCATTGTTTCCTCTAAATGCTTGGATGATGTAAGTTCCTTTCCAAAAACTATCAAAATTTCCATGTTTTCCATTGTCTTCATTTCTCGAATCCCATTTTAGTACCATATCACCCAATTCGAAATCATCCTCTTTGTTTTTTCTGTCATAAATCTTTTTGATGCTCTCTTGAATTACCTATTTCTGGTTATACACCTCCTCTTCGGACTATTGGAGTTGAATCATCTGATTGATTCTCCTTTGAATATCATTGGGCTATGCCCATACTTCTTGCAACAAATTCATAATGGGGACACCCAAAGAGGTGGGGAAGACAACATCAATTCGATATACCAGCTGGTATGGGGACATACCAATTGATTTTTTTGTTGTTAGCCTGTCAGCCCAAAGTGCAAGAACCAACTTGTTGTGCCAAGATTTCTTGTTTTCCTACAACATCTTTATGATATATACCAAAATTTTATTTGAGAACTTAGCTAACCCATTTCCCTGAGGGTAATAGGTTGTGGAGTGTTCCAAAGTAATCTGGTACTTGCTGCAAAATTCTATTAGATTTTTTGATCTAAAAGTTGTTGCATTATCAATTATGATCTTTCGAGGACATCGAAAATGAGAGAGAATGTTATTTTCCAAGAATTTAATAATGACAGAGTCAGTGGATTTCCTGCAAGGTACAACTTCAATCCACTTGGTGAAGTAGTCTGTAGATGTGAGGATCCACTTATGCTGGCCTGAAGAGGGTGGGTGTATCTTGCCGATAAAGTCCAAACCCCATTGCTGGAATGGAGCTTCCACATAAATAGGTTTCAAAGGAAAAGGAAAAAGTTTCCTTTTATCTTCAAATACTTCGCACTTGTGACAGGAAGTTACCTTTTTATGAACATCTGCAAACAAGGTGGGCCAATAAAAACCATCTCTAAGGATATTTTTAGCAGTAGTATTCCAACTTAGATCCCCACCACAATCTCCTTCATGGAAATCCTGTAATTCCTTGTCAGCTTCATCCTTTAATAAACAATTAAGTAAAATGCCTCCAACATCTTTCCAGTAAATATTTCCATCCAGGATGAAATATTTCAATGCTTTTAGTTTTAAGAATCTATCTTTAGTCTTAGTTAGACCAGGAGGAGACTGTAAATTATGCAAGACAAAGATGAGGTCTACGTACCATGGAGAATTTGATAATAACTCTTTGACATGTAGAGTCTCCTTCTCTCCCTGTTCATCAACTATAGCTAAAATGTTTATGTCTAAAGCATGAAAATTGGATTCAACCATCAATTTGGTAAAACCCCGACCCTTGATCAGTTTAGAATCACAACAATCCACTTTCCTCTCCTACCATCAGGGTTATCCTGAGTCAAAATGCCCTTCATCACTGCATTTGGAACATAAGAAATAATATGAGAATGGAGAATGTAAACTCTAAAATGTTTACTTTATTTTACTAGGGAAAAATCATGTTTCTCCATTATATTGTAGTTCAATGCAACATCTCTCAATGACTTACTAAAAAAGGCTATGGGGTGTTCATTCCCTTCATTGTTTTTCTGTAATAGGACTGCTGCAATGGTGTGTTCAGATGAAAAAGAGAATACATATAAATCCTTAGTGTAATATGGACTGATCAATACAAGAGCTTGTGTAAGCGTATGTTTTACCTGCTCAAAAGACTATTTAGATTATGTGTTCCACTTTATTTTGGTATATTTTTTAAGCATATTTGTAATGTTCCTAAGGAGTTCTGCCAAATTGGGTATGAATCTTCTCAAAAAATTTATTTTCCCTATGAAGGATTGCAATTCCTTAATGTTCCTAGGATGGTCTAACTTTTGGATGGCCACAATTCTGCTGAGGTCTATCTTTATTCCATCTTTAGAGATTATATGCCCTAGCAATTTGCCTTCTTCTAAACCAAAAAGAGTTTTCTTGGTGTTAGACCTCCAAGAAAATCCTTAGGGTTGTAGGCTAAGAATTCTTGGTAACTTAAGAAATTGATAATCAAAGTATGTGGATCAATGGGATAACTCAAGGGCTTAATGAGAAGAACAACTTATCATGCATTCAAATGAGCCAGTGCTTTTAGAAACCAATAATCAGATAGAGTAATTGGAATGGGGTATGAAGAACAATATTCAAGATAACAAAGTACATTAACATGCAGGGTCATACAAGATAGTAAGAGATTATTCAATTCAAATTCATGAGCTAAATAAGAAGATAATAGTTCTTAATAACTGAGCCAATTTGAATCAAATTACAGAGAAATGTAACACATGAGAAAATCTGACATTGGTAGAAAAAGAAGACTGTGATTCATATCAAGATAAGGGTCTAAGTACATGGGCCAAATGTATCCAAGATTGAACCCCTTAGTTCATCTTTTGTTTTCAACTTTATAGCTTTTACAACACAGTATCTAGATCCTAAATTAATGGATCAGATTTACTAAATACATAAAGTCAAAACTATATTTACAAAAAATAAGGAAAGATCCTCAAGATGAGGTCAATCCCACATATGATAGTCTTTAGAGGTAGTAGAGTCATAATGAAGTGTAGACTAGCCTCCCAAGGCTATTTGATGACTCTTCCAAAGGATAGAAATCGAATTTGCTGAGTTGTGCCAAAACCCTAATTTGTTTCCACCAAAATAGGTACCAAAACTGATTTGAACACCTCTTTTTATCTTTATGCATAAAAAATGGACATTGAATATAACTCTATAATTCAACATCTATCCATTAAAAGTGGTTTCAAGTGATTCAGATCAGTAAAACTTCGATCTGGGCATTTTTTCAACAAATCTGGCAGTGACAGGCTTTCGATGGTTAACACTGGAAAAAACTGGGTGCTTTAACCACCGAAAGATATTCTTTCGGTGGTTAAGGAAGGAAAAAATTAGGCCTGTTAACCACCGAAAGATGTAACTTTCGAAAAATGGATCTGTGGCAAATTAATTTGCATGAGAATCACAATGACTAGGATTCTGTGAGATAGAGATGAGAAATAACAACAAACTAAGATTTGATTTCTAAATCAAAGGGATTTCAAATGGAAAATCATCACGGTGATATCTCTTGGAACTTGGTTTTATGAAATTCACATGAAACAAAAGAGTTAATCAGAATCAAATTGATAATGAATTTCTGTATATGCAAGGTGTTGATTTGTTTGACTTGATGCATTAGGTTTTGACATGTGGACTCAATTTGTCGACTTGGCTGTATGCGATCAACTAGAGGACATGTTGATGAGGATATCCATCCAACTGATTCAATGAGTTAAACATGGAAGTGGAGATCAAATTTGTATCCAGCAGAAAAACTATTATGCAAAATCTTTGACATCTTCTATCTCAAGATCTAATGCTCTGAAATCAACTCAGTGAAAGATTGATGACTTTAATTATGGCATCTTGGCGATGGTAAACTTCAACCTTACAGCTCAATACAAATTCCCTTTGTTTGGGGATCTTCCTCGTGATCTGATGCCTTCCATTAAAACCTTTCAAACACTTACAAATCTAGTTGTGCATGCATTTATCGAACCTCTGCATTTACAAAATTTGCCAACCTGAGTATTTTGAAATTTCAAATTTATGAAAACGATACCTGATCTTGTGGGGGACTTTTGACTACCTTCCAAAGCTCCCAATTCAGATATGAAAGCACCATTGGAAATATTAGGATGTGTAGTTTTCAATCAACTATTTGAGTGTCTGAAATGGACTTTCCACGGCTGAGAAAAATGAGTTTTCCCAAGGCAGGTTATTTCTGGAAAATCTGCACTTTTCGGTGGCTAAACTAGACCCAAATTTAGCCTGTTAACTACCGAAAGATATGCTTTTGGTGGTTAATGAGTGCTTTTCAGGCCCTCCTAAACCACCGAAACCTGATATTCTCACTTTTTCTTGAGAAGACCAAATCCAATGCTTGTTCCAAGTTTATTTTCAGAAAGTAGACCATTTGACCCACCTAAAAACATTTAGAAACAAATTTTTGGTCCTCTTCCTATCACCTAAAATTTGACAAAATGACAGTGCTATTTTAGGAGATAACACTTGGGATTTAATGAAATCCCAAAATTTCTTCACTTTTCAAACACTCATCTGAGGTGTTGTAAATGCTCCTCTTCTGACTTTGAGTAGAAAATAACATCATCCAAATATATGGCTATAAACCTACCGAGCTCGTCCACAAAGGCAATGTCCATTGATCTTTGGAAAGTGGCACCAACATTCATCAAACCAAAGGGAATTTTCACATACATGAAAGTTCTCTAGGGAGTAGTGAAATTTGTTTTCTCCTGGTCATCTGGGTGGACAAGGACTTGGTTATAGCCAGAAAAACCATCTAGAAAAGAGATCCTACTAGCTCCAACTACCTTTTGTAAGATGTGATCCATTTTAGTCAGAGGATAGTTATCTTTGAGGGAAACCTTGTTGAGGTTTTTGAAATCAATGCAAATCCTAATTTTTCCAGTCTTCTTTCTGGTGGGAACCAGATTGGAAACCCATTTTGAAAATATTAAGGGGACTATTATTTTGGCATCATACATCTTTTTGATCTCTTTTTCTATCAGGGGTAGTAACTTTGGATTGATTCTCCTAAGTTTCTTCCTTAAAGGATTATGTTCTTATTTTATTGGGATTTTGTGTTGTATGATACATGTGTCATAAGACTTTAAATCATCATAGCTCCAAGCAAAGACATCTACAAATTCCTTAAACAATTCAATATATTTGTGTTTTTGCTCAAGGAGTAAAGATTTAGATAATTTTATCATTTTGGGTTTTTCCTCTGTTCCTATATTACATTCCTCAACTTCCTTTCCACTAGGTTCAATCTTTGTCTTTTTTTCTACATCGTTGAAATCAAACAACTGTTCTAAAGGAACCAAACCTCTAGGCAAAACATTATTCTTCAATTGCAAAATATCGGAGTCTTCATCTTTTTCATTTATTTCATCTGAATCTACTTTATTTACACTATCCTCTTCTAATCTTGACTTATTTACACTACATCATTACTATCTACATCTATATTTGTACACTCAAATCATTTTTAGACTACAAGAAATCCTCAATTTGTTCATCGTTGCCAAATACTTGCCAGTACCTGATATTATTTGGAACAATCACCCTGCACTTCACCTCTACTGCGTATTGGTGATTTGGATGGAAAAGTATTTTGCATGTGGCTTCTGAAGTAGCAAATCCATCTGCAAGTATGTTCTAGCCTTTGGGAATGACTTGCAAGTCAATTTCAGTAAAACATTATAGAAAATCTAAAACGACATTTCTATAAGCTCTAAGCCTAGGGTGTTTAGCAACATACTCACCTTTAATCTATTTGATGATTAGTTCAGAGTCACCCCTTAACGTAATCCTTTTGGCACCAAGTTTATTCAACAACTTCAGGCTGAGCATCAATGCCTCATACTTAGCTTTGTTATTGGTGCACTGTAAATTTAAGTTATAAGAGTCAGTTTCATAATACCTTTCTTTATGATTATGCACCCACACTCCAGATCCAACTCCTTCTTTGCTAACAAATCCATCGAAATCCATACTCAAGAAGTTTTATGTTGTTTCATCAGTTTCAGCTGTCACAGTTTTACTTTCCTCAGTGATTACTTGATTTTCCTCTTGGAGAGATGCATAATCTTCTAATTGTGCAATTTGATTATCCAAGTCACCATCATTATATAAAATGAAGGAGCCTAGGTCAAAGTGAACATAGTACAAACGATAGTTATGCAACTTCTCTTGACTATTGACCATGTAATTCATCAGAGTCTCTCCGTACAATCTTTTCTGTTGTCCAAATACAAGGATGGTAGAATAATACATATCTAACTGCAAATTTCCCTTCATCTTGGCACCACATGATCTAGATAATAACATACCATATTTCAGGGGAATATCTACAACCACAATATCCATCACCATACTTTTAGCTGGGATTTGAGCTAGGGTGATGCACAAGTATTTGATCAGACCTATGCATTTAACCTTGCTAGAGTCAAAGGAGTATAATTCCTTGTAAGGCCTATTAATATCAAGCCCCAAATTCTCCATCACAACCTTGGGCATAAGATTGTGAGAGGCACCCGAATCTAGCATAACGTTATGTAATGTTTTTTCATGGCTGTTCAGATTGATGTAGAAAGGAGGGACATAACCATTTTCCATTTCTCCCTCAACCTTTGGACCAAAAAGTATCTTAGGCTGATCATCTACAACATTTACAATAGCTGTACATACTACTAGATTAATGTTTAATTCTTTTGTGCCTATTTTTGGTTCAATGCTTAATGCTTTGATCACCTGTGATCTATAAGAATTTTTTCTCATTAGTTCTGACAGGGGAATATGAATTTTCAATTTGGATAATTCACCTTCCAAGATGAAAGTAGTAGAAGTTCTACTTTGGCTTTGAGAATCAGGTTTATCAGCCATAGTTTTATGTGCAGTAGTACTAGGCCGATTTGTGGATGCAACCTTAGTCTGAGCTGTTCTTGGTGAATATTCAGGAGTCTTATTTGCAGGGATCTTTGCATTTTTCTCAAGGACTTTCTTAGGATTGGTATCTGAGGTTTTCTTGGCTTTAATGACTTTCTTAGTTTCAATATCTTTCTTTGTTGGACTGTCATTAGTATTCCTGCTTCTTAAGTTGTACTATCTATGGACTTCCATTATAGAATTTTCAAAGGCTTGTTGTTCTGATTCTTCCTCTTCCTCATTTACCTCTATCTATGAAAGGAGAAATAGTTCATGTTATTCCTGAGTGATAAAAATGGAATCGTTATCATTAACCCCCATAAGGTTTATGTGAATATCATCCAACTCCTCAATTACCTCTTCCCCTTAATCAATGTAATTTTCCTGAAGAGGTGGTCTAATCTACTGATCAGACCCTCTTTGTTCCCTTTGGTCTCTGGGCTCTCTTTTTCTGATTTGGGGAGGGTTTCTTAAGAAATTTGGATTCCAAATCTGGGGAGCATGCTTATTTTCTCTAGGAGGATTTATGTCATTGATTTTCAATCTTTCCATCATCCTCTCCATGGTCCTCATCAGGTAATCCATATTGGTATCTAAGGTAGCAGTGGAAGGTTCTTCTTTGATTGTAATTCTTCTTTCTATTCTTTGCCTAGCTCTTTTGGCCAATAGATTTGCTTCAACACTCATTGCTCTTTTATGCATATCTTCTAAAGAGGCATACTTTCTTTCCCTCATTTGGTATGAAATATCAACATCAAATCCATCAAGGAACTTGATTAAGGCCAAACCTTTAGGAGGCTTGATATCAACAAGAATTGTGTTATAGAGATTATTGAAATGAATGAAATAGTCTTGTACTATTTCCCCTTGATTCCTTTTGATATTTTCATATTCTGATAAAATATGGAGAGGGATTTTCTTTACCTCCCATTTGTCAAGAAAACTTCAGTGGAAATAAGCAATGTCAGCAATGCTTGCAACCCGTAACACTTTAAACCATTTTTTGACCTCTCCAATTAAACTCTATGCAAAAAGTATCATTTGGACATCTGCCTCATCGACTTCATGCAAATTAAAGTAATCATTCATTTTATCAACATGTTTTTGTGCATTAATAGGTCTAGTACCATGAAACTAAGGAAGTCTGGTTTGATAGTCCTGTGGCATGGCATGTAAGGGAGAAACTAACACCAGGGGAGCGTATCTTGCTTCCATGACTAGTGGAGGAGGCTGAATAAAAACTTGTGTTATTGGAGAAGTGACAGGAGATGTATAAGATGTAGGACTGGGAGGTTTGGATCAAGTTATTTGAGGTTTGATAGAATATGCAACAATAAGGGCATAAATATCGACTGACTATTGAAAGTGGGCTTTGTACAAAGCATGATCAAGATTTGATACTAGTTCTTATAAATTCTTAAACTATTGGAGAAACTGTTGATCAAAATCTGTTCTAGAAGAAAGTCTTTCAGTAGTTCTACATTGGAGGATGGTTTGATCTAGGACTATTTCACTCACAAAGCTATTAGACTTGGTTCTGAAAAGGATCTGCTCAAAAGGTAGGTAAAACTCAAGGTCCTAGATTGTGACAATCTTCTCTGGAAGAGAAGTGGCCCTATGAAGAGGACTATTACTCCCGTAACCTTCTACAATGTTCCTTTTTCTGAGTAACTTTTCTGGATTGTCTACTACCATTGTAGGTTCTGGATCATGGTGAGATCTAGTGTGGATTCTTTTAGGAGCTAGAAAATTAATTTTTAAGAAATCTAAACTAAAATATACAAACTTCAACAACCTATGAACATTTCTCTTTGTAAGTTAGATTTTATGATTTGTTCAGAATAAAGTTTTCTTTATCTAGGGAAAAGAATTCGTAAGGATGGAAAGTTTGTTCAGTTCCCCAGTATCATCACCACTATGTTAGAACTTTGTAAATTCCTAGAGGTTGTCAGGGGTAGAAGAAATTGGACAGAGGTAACTTACCAAAACCACTTCGAAACTAGGATCTTGCTTTGCCAGTTTTAGAGAGGGCTCTCTCTATAAGATTTAGATTTGTTTTAAGTTTTAAGATATTAGGCTAGTTAAAATAATCTGGTTTTGTTTGGTTTGTTTGTAAATATTGGATGAAGTGTTTCTTTAGACATCCATTGGGATATGGGGTCTGTGTTAAAGATTAAGATCTGTTTACATCTTTGATAAGATTTATTCATCGGGCGAGATAGTGAGAATGTTGGATCTTTTAGAATTAAATGTGGTGGAAAGATAGAACAAGTGAGGTATTCAATCAAACAAAGAAGCATTCAAGAATTTATTTGATTAATATTAGAAGAATAACATGAAGATTGCTAAAGATCAAAAGTAGAGTGTATGAGACAAATTCTATTCATTAACTTCCTTTAAATGATTAGAAATAGAAAAAAAAATGATTACAGAGTAACATAAACATTAACAAAGTAAGATAACATCGCCAACATGCAAATGCAATAATCCTGTGAATTTGTCTTTTTATTACTGATCGATCTTCTCAAAAAGATTACAATGATAGCTTCCTGGGTGAAAAAATCAACCCTCAATACTTCAAAGTAAGAAGTATTTATTCAACAATTACATTCGATCCTGTCATTAATGACTAGGATATGATGGAGGAAAAATCTAACTAACTAGATTACATATTACAAAATAATAGGACTATTGGTGATCTGTACAAATCTTGAACGTTGATTTCGGAGAAAGTAGTTGGTGAGTCATCCACTCGACTTTGACTGCCTTCCTCATTCTGACTCAGATGTACACATCATCTCTACTCGATCAAGGCACATAGGTCTTTCCATCTCTTTTGACTGGGGATGGTGATGTTGAGCAATATTCTATAAGTTTCATCCATTTCTGTGTACTTGGAAAAGGTTGGCTTGGTGATGAAGATGTATTTTATCTCATGTTGGATGCTCAGGTCCAACTGTAGAGTTTCCAAGAATGCCTTTCCAGTGATGCTCCCTTGGATGCCTACAAATTTAGAGCTATCTTTTTCCACTGCAAGGATCTTCTGTTTGTAGTCTGAGAGAGTAATTAGTTTGACATTTATCACTAGAAAACCTGGAATACCTTTCTTGTACAGTGAGTCTACCTTGCTCAAAAACCTCTACACTCCAATATCCATTGAATGAGATTTCTTATCAAGTTGTAGCATTAATGCCTTCTTGTTCAAAATATTATTGACCTCAAGAATTGTTTTTGTCCTATCCTCTATTTCCAAAGCTTCCAACTCTTCTTTAGTTTTGGAAACCAAGAACTTGATGATCTCTGTAGCCTCAGTAGGCATTTCTCCCAATTCTCCCCTTATCTTTACAATAACCTGTCTAGCTCTTTGCACAAGCTTGTGTTGCTAAAAAACAATATGTATCAGGGGCCATATCTCTATCATTTATTGGCATATGTCTATCCAAATGTTCTCCTTGTCCTCTGACAGTGTCTTAGCCATGACTGTCTCTTTCTGCAGCTTCTGTAGTTCTTGATTGAGCCTTTGTGATTTGTGCATCTCTATGTTGTATCTAGACTAAAATGTGGATTTCAGCTTCTAGAGGTTATTAATATCTTCCTGTAATCTTCTAATTTATTTCCCTTGCAGAGTCATGTCTTCCATTGACTTTGCCAATTTCTCAGATGCATCTGTAGCTGTTACTAGAATGGCTGTTGGGAATTCTGTTGTAGTGGCTATTGTTGTTGTGGCTATGCTAATTCCCATGAGAGGAATTGAATTTAATGGTATGACCTCCATTGACACATTTTGATCCTTCTCTTTGACTAGCCTCTCCATCTTGTCTTCCATCTCCTTGATATGCGCATTCTTCTCATTGATTAGTTTCAACATTTCCTCCTTGTGGCCTTCAGTCTCAGCCATTTCCTTTGCTCGTGGATCTTCAATGGATGGGATTTTCAGTTGTTTCCTTAAGGATATTATATCAACATTCTTCTTCTTGAGGAGTTCTTCTTCTGCTTTGACATTGGATGGATCATATCCAATTTTCAATACCATCTCTTCTAGGGACTTGATCTTATTATCTTTAGCCAGGTAGGATATCTTTTCCAACTTGAGCTGAGACTGGACATTGTTTAAAGAGACCTACAACTTTGCAATAGTCATGGAGGTGTTTTCCAAGGTGGAGAAAATAATCTCCCCAGTCTGTTTGTGCATATCCATCTGATCAACTGGATGCACCTCTTTTATATCAAACTCAAACATTGACCTATTGTAATAAAAAAATGCTTTGGGGTGAGGCACATGTGCCTGCAAGAACGCCATGTGCATTATTCCTTTTTTTTGTGTTGAAGGAAGAAAGTAACCTATGTTGTGATGTGGATGTATGTTTCCAGAACTATGCATAGGTATTGTTGGTCAACATCTAATTCTTCTTCTTGATCAAGTTATATTTCTAAAAAATGTTAAGTCCTGCAGGCTTCTGTGAGGACTTAGTCGACAATGTGGTATCATTTTGTTTCTTTGATGAGGAAGTGGACATCATTTGTTGGCTACCTGAGAAGAGTGATGAATGTGGTCCTTCCATAACTGTGGTGGACTGAGTTTCTTCTTCTCCAGACCTGTCAGGTGTATGGATGGTCTTGGGTCTCTTCCTGTAGACTTGGAAGTCTTCGGCTGAGACTTCTGTGATTGAGGGAGATACTTCTTTCCTGGTTCTCTTCTATGCTAGTACTTGTGGAGTGATGGTAGGATAAAGTTGTTTTTCAGTATCTAGCAGAGTGTTTTCCTCCCACTCTGTCTAGTTCATGAATTTCACAACTTCAGGCATAGGCACATGAGCATAGGAATAAATCTTGTTCTTTAACCTAGTTTCTGCAATGATGCCACATGGGTCATAGTGCCAGGGGAAACTTTGAATGAACTTCATTTCCTTTAACAACTTGTTGGCTTCTTTCCCTGCAACTCTGTTGTTGCAGATGAAAGAACCTATTTGACCTTTGATCCTGAGCTGTTTTTTTTTCTTGAATGCTACAAAGTGAAATATATTCTAGAGAGAATATCCTGATAGGAAAATACTTTGGTAGCTTGTAAGGGGGTAATTCACATCCGTAGATTTTGATTTCTATATGATCCTAGTAGAGGTACCAGTCCCATGTTTTAGCTAGGTCTGACAAGTGTAGAATTCTCTGAATTTCCTCATTTATTCTTGGTTTTGTTCTTCCACTGAGCATGCATACCCTTGGATGGTAGAATTGATCTATGAAGTGCTTGAATTTGAACTCGGATGAGTTCTTCCTCACTATGTATGTCTAGGAGGTCATAGGTTGAGGACTACCATCTTGGTCCAACTTCTGCTGGGAGAAGGAGAACTTGTCTGCTTGGAAAAAGAGGAATGGGTACACCAATATTGAAGAATATCTGAACATACCTTCTCTAGAAAACTTGAAAAAAATTTCATGGATGTTGTCAACTAGTAACTGACTATAGTCAAACTGTGTAGTATCCTTTTCCTCAGTAGAGAAAATGGATAGAAAACCCATAATGGGTTCATCTACCCATTCATCATAATAGTATCCTAGGAGGCAACAAAGGGATGAGATGATCTGGTTACCTTTAATTGAGAAAATGGAGGAGTGATATGGGGGATTTTTCTTTGGTAATTGGGAATTTTCATGTAGGAAGAATTCAAAGATATGAGCTCTCAGTGGGAAAGATAATTTCTGGTATAACTCAATCAGGATTTCAATGGAGAAGGGGGAGAGAGAGTCAGCTATGGGTATCTGCAAAATTTGATCTATCGCTTGAGGGATAATGGTGAAAAGAGTTTCTCCATACGAAGAGACAATGGCTCTCTAGTTAGGAAGGTAGTGGGCTTGGAAGTTTAGGGAAAATTTGGGGAAATGGTATGTCTACGGAAAAATATACAGTGGATGATTGGACTCCCAGAGTCCTATCTCGTCACTCTGATCCATAAATACATCTTTGATCCATAAGTTTATTGCAAAGAAGTTGAATTCACACTTCGGATTTGCAATTAAATAGTCTTTGTTGGCTATGGGTATATTATCCAGATCAGCGGGAGGAGGGAGGAAAGGATTTTCTATAATTTCAAAAGATTTGGATTTGGGTGCCATCGTCAAAAAAATACCCGCAAACAGAAAAGGTGTAATCTATGTTTACTAGGATTTAATGGTGGTTTGCTGACTGTAAGCTCGACAATGTTTATCTAGAGAATGGTAAATGATAGTGTTGACTGAGTCTGTATTGATGAACAATGCACAGTGGCAAAAAAGCAAAGTTAAATGGCTGAATGAGGTTTCCATTATGGAGTGAATGGTGAGTCAGCCTAGTAATGGTAATTGTCACCTAAATTGATTCGCCAACATACATGTCAGACGTGATGTGAAGGGCATTGAGTGGCCAACGAGTATATGGGATGCGTTGGGGGACAGGTGAGTGGAGGGTAATGTGTTGGCAAGGTAGTGGGGTATGACATATAGGTGGGGTAGTGGAGCGTGACGTCGGAGTGCGGAAGTAGTATTGATGGGTGGTTTGGTGGTTTACTCAGAGGGGGGGGTAGGTGGTAAGTAGTGAGGAGTGAAGGGGGTTAGAGTTAACAAAAAATTGACACATTATGAGGGGCCCA
>JZKD02S1673276.1:434855-446026 GCA_000966675.3 Picea glauca
CGACCGTATATCTGAGCACACATTGATCGGCCTCTTAGATCAATGTGTCCTTTAACGTGAGGCACCAAAAATGTCATATCACCGCAAAACATAGGATACAAGTATTTTGTGGGTTTTTTGCATCTTACCATTTCTTCATTTTGTCACCAAGGGGTAAAAAATACATCATTTTGACTCAAATCAAAGACATATAATCAACCTTTCACCAATTTTATTGAAAAATACATTCTAACCTATACGCTAATCTAATTACATATCACCTTAACCCATATTAAGATATTGGGATAAGAAATTACTCTATCTTAGGACATTTGACCAAGCTTAAACTAGTTGATCAAAATATTCACTAACCTATCTAACTTGGCTAAGATTAGACTGTTTAGCCAAGATTATTCACTATCCTATATGCATAAATTGAAAGGAATTGATCATGTTTAGACAGTATGAATCAAGCCAAATTATTTCATGGGGTTTTATCATTTTTCTTTTCTTTCTTTTATACCCTCTTTTGTTTTTTTGTATTTTTATTTTCTTTATTTTCTTTTCTTTTCTGTTTTTCTTTTTCTTTTCTTTCTTTTGTAAATCATTTTTAGAATAAAATATTATTTACAACATAATGTAACTTGAAGGAGGGATAATAATCACCAGGTGATCCTATGAAACATAGGGTTATAACACAACATTCGTGCAATACATGGAAACATGAATGCCAAATCCATTACCAACAAGAGGACTATGGTGCGAGATCTGTAAGAAACAGGGTCATGATCCATATCACTGCCTAATGATGCATAATTACCAGACAATACTGAAGATCTCGTATTGCAACTTTTGCAAGTCAGTAGGCCATGATGACAAATATTATAGGACCATGGAGTTGATGATGGAAAGAACATTAGATGCATATCGGGTACATGAAGAAATGATGATTGGAAAATCCGCACCTCATTTTAATCAAGTACTAACCCAATACAACACTGTGCAACAACCATACAACATTGCACAACCACAGTATAATACCGCACAACCACACTATAATATCGCGTAGTATAACCAGGTGCATTAGTATAACTCATCGTGAGGGGATCAAGCTGGATACAGAGGCGGAGGAATAGAGAGAGGAGGATTTGGAAGAGGTAGAGTACCACTGGTATGTCACAATTGTCAACAACTAGGACACTATGCAAGAGAATTTCCACTTCCACCAAAAACTTGTATGTATTGTCATGCATCGAATCATGACACGAAAGAATGTCCTATGCTATTAGGGAATATGTAGGAAAAGAGGAATCAAAACAATCATAATGTTAAGTGGATTTTAGCAGAAGAAAGGGATGAAGGAAGA
Source organism: Picea glauca (assembly GCA_000966675.3). Taxonomy (NCBI): domain Eukaryota; kingdom Viridiplantae; phylum Streptophyta; class Pinopsida; order Pinales; family Pinaceae; genus Picea; species Picea glauca. Next base: position 436,201 of record JZKD02S1673276.1, read on the forward strand.
AACATTAACATAGTTACATGAGGCAGAGCTAAAACAAGAAACGACGCAGTATGACAAGAACCAACACAACACCAATGGATGAAGAAGAATGTCGAACCTAGGAAGTAGTTTGATGAAAAAAATGAGAAGGAGATATTCAAGCAAGTTAGACGAGAGTTCCTGAGGCCAAACATTGTGTCGACATCAAATCTGCAACATAGTAAGGAAGTACCATAGTACAAGATGCCTCCATTGTTGGATCACACCAAAGAAACACAACCACTGGGAAAAGTAAGTACGATTAAAGGATTTTTTCAATCATGTGTAAAACTACTAAATGATCCATCCTTCGTTAAAGTATTACAAAATATGCTAGAAAGATGTAGTGTAGAGGCAAAAGGAAAGTTAGAACAAAAAGAATTCAATCACCTACATACAAGGAGGATAACAAGTAGGGAGTTAAGGCTGAACACCAACATTAGAGATTTCAACATGGGAGACATTATACTGGATTTAGGATCTGAAGTCAATGTATTACCCAAGAATACATGGAAATGCATGGGAGATCCCACATTAGGATATTCACCAGTTTAGCTGAAAATAGAAAATAAACACAGAGTTCTACCAATTGGAATACTAAAATGAGTGACAGTAGACCTGGATGGAGTATGGACTAAAGCCAATTTTGAAGTCATTGAGATAGTGGAAGTCATAACACCTTATCCAGAATTGCTTGGCTTGGACTTGGCATTTGATAACCAGTCCATAATCAACTTAAAGACACATATTATGATCTTCAAGATAGGAGAATACAAAGTCATTGCACCATTGGATCCATCAGAAGGGGAAATGTTTTTTAATCCTACTTGTTTGGATCTAGAGGAAATTAATCAGTTGTATAGAACAACTGTGTGAGATGAGGATTACATAAACCCAACTGCTGATGGGATACTCAGTTGGTGAAGTATCACCTCATGTGTTTTAGACTTAGATATAGGCTTATAAATTTGGAAACATAGGTTACACGAAGTCTCCACAAGGATATGCGCAAGAATAGACCACACAGTAAGATGGGTAGGTACGGAGATAAGGGAACCTCCTAGCTTTCATGGGGTGAATGACCTAGAAACATTCTTAACTTAGTACAAAGATGAAGTGTTAGAAAATCATAGGATCTTAGCCCTAGATATAGCACTCAAGGTGAAACTTGCGTGATGGTGGGGCATGCACAAAGAAACAATCAAGGACTGGTACCAATGTAAGTGGTTACTATGCATTAGGTTTGGCGTAGAACAAGGAAGAAACCAATGGAAAAAATTTGATGTATAGGGGGCACCAGAAAAACACTTGGAGAAGTGAAAATCACTGTGGATAATGACACCATCGGAGGAATGGCCTCACCATTTCATACACACGTTAGAGGGCATCCCATCAAACTGGTATATAGACCATAAACTATGTAGAGGAACTACGAGCTAGACAATATTACAACATAACTTTACAGTCACTTTCTCATTTGAGCATGAGAACCCCAACATAGATGCAACACTTAAACAAATCATAGGGGTGGTATTCATTAAGTGACTAGAAGTTGAACTTATAACAAATTAAGAACAACAAAATAGACATATAATGAAAGAACTACTGTCATGCTACCATGTGCAGGAAGAAGTACTGGATGAAGATGACCCACGTGATATTCAGATTAAGGAAGTTGAAGGTGAGAGAGAAGTGGAAGGTATACCTCTGGAATCATAAGTGATTGTTGCACCTATCAAGGTGAAGAAAGTCAACACCGTGACAATTGAGAATCCCAAAATGGCCAACATTGGAGACTATTGGGATGAGACAAAAGTGGAAAGAATAATAGATTTATTGTGCGAATACATTGACTTGTTCCCAGTAATGTTCATATAAATGAAAGGCATAGAAGGAGAGCTAGGATAAATGAAGATACCTCTCAGAGTTGAGGCAAGAACGATCAAACAATGACCATACAGACTAAACCCAATATATAAGCAAAAAGTCAAAGCTGATATCGATAGGATGTTGGAGTCTGGATTCATAGAATCTATAGAAGAATCTGAATGGATAAGCCCGATGGTAGTTTAGGAGAAGAAACAATGGGGGATAATAATATGCATTGACTTGAGAAAGTTGAACGATGTGTTCTTACATGATCTGTTCCCTACCCCATTCACAAATGAAGTCTTGGAGAATGTAGGAGGACATGAAGCTTATTCATTCACTGGTGGATTCTCAGGATACCATCAGATCAATATAGAACCGAAAGACATACACAATACCACTTTTTCTATGAAATGGGGATCCTACCAATATACAATCATGCCCTTTGGATTGAATAATGCACCAAAAATATTTTCCAGAGTAGTCATAGTTGCATTTAAAGACTTTGTCCACCCATTTCTAGAGGTATATATGGACGATTGGACAATCTATGGTCTATTGAAAGACCATGTAGAGGTCTTGTGGATGATGTTAGAAAGATGCAGGAAGTTCCAAAATTCATTAAATATCAAGAATTACATCTTTGGAACACCTTTTGGGATACTATTGGGTCATATAGTATGCAAGCAAGGTTTGCTAGTAGATCCTACCAAGATTGCAGTAATTGTTAACCTTCCACCACCAAAAACATTTCGTCAATTGAGAGAGACAATGGGACACACATGATTATACAAGAAATTTATAAAAGGGTACACACAGATTGTTGTTCCAATGGAGAAAGTTCTAAGGAAAGACACAAAATTCTAGTGGAATGAGGACTATCAACATGGTCTAGATACTATGAAAGAGAATATGGTCACCACTCCAATACTAGTATTCATGGATTGGGAGAAGACATTCCACGTACATGTAGATTCATCGACCATAACACTTGGATCTATTCTGGCGTAGCCAGGAACAACAGAATTGGACCATCCTATATCATTTTCTAGCAAAAAATTGTCAAAATTGGAGCAGAACTACAACACTACAGAGAGGGAAGGCCTAGATATGGTCTACGGGCTCCAGAAATTCAGACATTATTTATTGGGAAAACATTTCATGATGTTCACAGGCCATTCAATGCTCAAATACATCATTAACAAGCCAGTGTTATGGGGGGAGGATTTTTAGATGGTTATTGTTGTTTCAAGAATTTGAATTTGAAGTGATACTCAAACGAGGAAAGTTGAATGCAAGACTTGATCACCTATCACATATTACTAATGGGGAGGAATCTACAAATCTAGAGGACAGTTTTCCCAACGCACATTTATTTTCAGTCCAGATAGTTGATAAATACTTCATAATCATCATCCAGTACTTAAGTACAGGGACTGTGCCATAGGAATACAACACCGCATAGAAGAAAAATATGGTATTCAAGGTTGCAGATTACCAACTAATTGTAGGACACTTATACAAAATGGGTGCATATAACATCTTGAGAAGATGTGTCCTAGAACATGAAAGACCCAAGATTTTAGTCGAAGACAATGAGGGAATATCAGGAGGAAATTATGTAGGCAAAGCCACTGCACAGAAGGTATTGTGCATAGGATTATGGTGGCTGACTATTCATAGAGACTCAAAGGATTACTGCTAGATATGTGATGTATGCTAGAGGGTTGGTAAACCAAATAGAAGGGACGAGATGCCCTTGCGACCACAAGTAACTTTACAGGTATTTGAAAAATGGGTGATATACTTCATAGGACCAATTAACCCACCAAAAAAAAGGTTAGGAGTGAGATATATTATCACTGCGATAGAATACCTGACAAGATGGGAAAAATCAACACTAGTAAAATATTGCAGTGCAAAGACAACAACACACTTCCTGTTTGAGCAAGTAATCACTGTATTTGGGTGCCCAAGGATTTTGATGAGTGACCAAGGAACTCACTTCATTAACAATACTATTAAGTCTATGACTAAGGAATTTGAAGTTCATCATCAAAAGAGTACACCATATCATCCTCAAGCAAATGGAACAGTGGAAGCCTTTAACAAAATCTTTGAAAATGAACTAACGAAGATCTGCAACATAAATAGGGATGATTGGGACTTGAAGATACTAGCGGTATTGTGGGCATACAATATCACATGCAAGAAATTGATAGGACAAATGCCATTCATATTAGTGTATGGACAAGAGGCAGTGGTGCCATTAGAATTTTTGGTGCCTAGTCTACGCATAACAACAATTACAAACATGATAGAATGAGGCACAGTACAGGAAAGGCTAAATCAATTGATGATCATGTGTAAGTTTTAAACATGTGAATTAAATAAATGCATACATATTCGTAATAAAAGAAGAAATTAATCAATGGCTCATACACATAGTACACAAATATTTACGCTAGAAACCCTTAACTGGGAGAAAACCAGCCTTCCTTGGTGCCACACCTTTCAACTCTTCATTGTATTAATTTCACTATTCACCATACAATATATACAATTTTTTAGGTACTATGTAGCTACCAAAACCCTGATCCCTTAATCTAGGATTAATTTAGAAAACCACTAAAAATAGCAAAAATTGCCCAAAAATATTTTTTGGGGCGCTTCCCCGAACCTTGTCAGCTCTGGGATACCACCCAGAGCCAAATGTTGTGCATAACCATGGGGGGGAAACTCCCCCCCCCTCGACCCCCCAGGAAAGTGACCGATGCACATGACACAACTGGTGAAGTAAGTTGGGATGGTTAGACTCAATTGTCGAATCTGATGTGCCCACACACACATGAAAATAATATAACACATACCCAACATTCTCCCACTTGTTTTTTTATTTTCATACAGGAGTTCACAAGATTACATAGTCAAAAATCTAGGGCAACAGTGCCCATTGCTACTCTACACCAGGAGAACTTCTCTGTGCTCACAGACTTTGTCAATGAATCTGCAACATTCTTCAAAGTGTCAACCTTTTCCAAAAACACCTTCTTTTCTTCAACCATGTCTCTCACAAAGTGATACTGAACATCAATATGCTTTGTCTTCGAATGATAAGCAAGGTTATTTTCCAGGAAGATTGCACTTTGATTGTCACAATCTAATCTCACTATTTGTACCAACCCAATCCCTGAACACAATCTTTGTAACCATACTTCTTCCTTGCTTGCATGAGTGGCTGCCATGTATTCAACTTTTGTAGTTGAGAGTGCCACTACAACCTGTATTTTTCTCATCCAACTGATTGCTCCTCCAAATAGGTTAAACACATACCCACTTGTAGATATTTTGTGATCTATATCTCTAGCCCAGTTTGCATCAACAAATCCATGCATGTCCACCACTATGTCCAATCATGGTCTTCCTTGGTATCACAATTCATAATTGGTAGTGCCATGCAAATAACTAAAGAACCTCTTTACTATTGTCCAATGCTCCTTCCCTAGTTTTGACATATACCTTCTCAAAACTCCCACTTCATGTGCAATGTCTGGTCTAGTACAGACCATTTCATACATCAAACTAGCAACTGCACTAACATATGGAACATGGGACATGTCCTCTTCTTCTTCTTCTTGTGTCTTGGGACACTGATCTATAGATAAATTTACACATATATGAATAGGAACCTTGAATGGTTTACTTCCATGCATATTAAACCTCTGCAATATCGTCTCAACATATTTTCTCTGATTCAACGAGATTTTCATATTTGCACGATCTCTTTTAATATCCATTCCCAGAATGAAGTTAGCAGCACTGAGATCCTTCATGTCAAATTTGGAGGACAACTGAGATTTCACCTCCTTGATAACATACATGTTATTTCCTACTAGAAACATGTCATCAACATACAACACTACATAAATGAATTGATTACCAGCCTACTTGGAATATCCACAATGATCATCCTTGCTTCTCATAAATCCCAATCCAAGGATGTATGTGTCAAACTTTTGGTACCACATCCTAGGTGACTGCTTCACACCATATAGTGACTTCTTTAGCTTACAGACCAACTCTTTCTTCCCCTTCACTACAAATCCTTCTGGCTACTTCATGTATATTTCTTCTTACAGATCCCCATGTAGGAATGTTGTCTTCACATCCATCTGTTCCACTTCAAGATCAAAATCAACAACAATAGATAAAATAAATCTAATAGAATTTAACTTGGCAACATGAAAAAAAATATCACCAAAGTCAATTTCCTCTACCCGGGAACAACCTTTTGCTACTAACTGAGCTTTGTATTTATCCACTTTTCCTTCTGCATTTAACTTATTCTTAAACAACCATTTTCTACCAACATATTTTCTTCTAGCTGGCAACTCAACTATATCCCATGGCTCATTCTTATCCAAGGTATCCATTTCTTCAACCATGGCCTTCTTCTAGAGTTTACTATCCTCTGAATTCACTACTTCCTTGATAGTTATGGGATCATCATTAGTAATAGATAAAGAAAAATTAGAACGAAAATCATGTGGACTATACCTTTCTAGTTGCCTTCTTTCCCTCACTAATATCCTCAATATTGGGGTATCAAGTTCTTCTTCTTCTGCTTCATCTTCTTCAGATGATTCATATTTTGCATCATCCAAGTCAAACTCTATTTTCTCAGGTTCTTCTTGCCTTGGTAGGAATTACTGTTTGGAAGCATATTTTACCTCTCTAAAAACAACATCCCTACTCTAAACAATATTCTTAGTTTCTAGGTTCGAAAGATTATAAACTTTCACACCATCTTTATAACCCATAAAGATACACTTTTCAACTTTATTATCCATCTTACTCCTATTTTCCTTTAGAACATGTACATAAGCATCACAACCAAAAACTCTGAGATGTTTAAGAGAGGGTTTCTTACCAGTTCATACCTGGTGTGGATTTTTATCATCCAGTGTTGATGAGGGTGATTGATTGACCAAGTAACATGTTGTACCCACTTCCTCTACCCAGAATTCTTGTCCTAACTTGACACCACTAAGCATGCTCCTTGCTTTTTCCCATCAGTGTCTTGTTCATCCTTTCTGCAACTCCATTCTGTTGAGTTGTGTATGGAATAGTCTTATGCCTTTCTATACCACACTTCTTACAGAATTCTTCGAATTCATTTCCACAGAATTCTCTACCATTATTTGTCCTCAATACCTTTATTTTCTTATCTTTCTGATTTTTTACCAAAGCCTTAAACTCTTTAAATTTATCAAATAACTCAGATTTATTTCTAAGAAAATAAATCCATGTGTTCCTTGAGAAATCATCTATGAATGAAACATAATACACAGATTTACCTAGTGATGGAACAGGAATAGGTCCAAACACATCAATGTGTATCAACTCTAAGATCCCCTTTTATCTTGTAGCACCAGATGGGAATATTACTCGATTATGTTTACCATATATGAAATGTTCACATAAATCAAAATCTAGAGTGCAATTAGACATACCTTCAACCATACCTTTACTGTGTAGTGTTCGAAGGCCCTTTTATCCAATATGCCCCAGTCTTTGATGCCATAACATGGTATTTGATTTAGGGACAATATTGGTCTTATCTTCTTTATTTCTCTTCTTAGGGACAACATAACTATTACACCGATTAGTATAAGTGCTTCCCAAAAATTTGTACAGAGTTTTACACCAAATTCCCCTCATCAACACCATTTCTCCTTGTACCATCTTGCAAGTTCCCTTTCCCAATACAGTATCCACTCCTGCATCATCCAACTTGCTTACAGATATTAGGCTCCTGGCTAGTTTTGGAATGTGTGGAACTCCAGGGAGAGTTCTAATCCTTCCATATTTTAGCAGCAACTTAACCCTTCCACGTCCCATGATTTTGGATGTCAAGTCATCTCCTAGGAATACATCACCACCATCATATTTTTCATATTCACAGAACCACTCCTTGTGAGGAGTCATATGATATGACACACCTGAGTTGATTAACCATACACCACGGTTTGCATGTGTACTTGTAGATTCCAGGGAAACATCACCTCCTTCTTTAGTGGAGGTTTTTTCCTCTTTGGAATAGGTATTATCATATCCCTTTAGTTTATCAACCTTCTTAGATTTTCAATATTTCTTATAATGCCCTATTTTACCACACTTGCAACATTTCCTCAAATATTTTCCTGGATACTTAGATCTACCTATAGATTTAGATGCCCCCCTTGAAGACTTACCAGAATTCCTGTCTTGGGTATAAACTCTTACAAATAAAGCATCTGTGCTCTGACTATCCATGCTTTTCCACCTCATATCTTTATATAACAAGGATGCAACTACATCCTCATACTTCAATGTATATTTAATGGTACTACCAATTTCTACAACCATATTATCCCAAGAGGCTTTCAAGAACATAACAAAGTAATACACTTATCTTCTCATGAAATCGTAATATTAACAAATACTAGTTGACTTACTAGAGTGTTAAAGGAATTTATATGTTCTATCACAAAATCTCCATCTTCCATCCTAATATGATACAACTTATTTCAAATAAACAACTTGTTTACCAGGGACTTTGATTGATACAAATTCCCTAAATTATCCCATAGTTCGTTGGCTATATATTCTCCCGAGACATTCAACAACACCGAATCTTCCAGGAAGAGTCAGATAGTACTCCTTTCTCTTCTGTCCAACTTCTCTGAATCTTGCTTCAACATACTAGTAGGTGGTGTACTAGTAGTTTTTGTACTAGTAGGTTGTGTACTAGTAGATTGTGTGCTAGTAGACTGTGTACTAGCAGGTTGTGTACAAGTATCCACAATGATCCATTGTTCTTTGTCTACAAGAAGGTCCTCCATCTTGAGATTCCATAGCTCAAATTTTTTACCATTGAACTTCTCTATCTCGATTCTAGAAGAGATCTCCATTCCTCTTTCTACACTCAAATCACCACTACAAAATCTCCCACTAAACCCAGATTTACCACAGACCCAAGATAAAATTGACCTATCAAGACCAAGCCAAAAACTCAGCAAAAAAGGCATCCCCCTGAAGCAAAAATGAGCTCCGATACCACATGTAATTTTTAAACCTGTGAAGTAAATAAATGCATACAGATTCTTAAGTAAAACAAAAATTAATCAGTGGCTCATACACATAGTACACAAAGATTTACGTTGGAAACCCTTAACTAGGAGAAAACCAACCTTCCTTGGTGTTACACCTTTAAACTCTTCATTGTATTAATTTCACCATTCACCATACAATATATACAATTTTTTAGGTATTCCGTAGCTACCAAAACCCTAATCCCTTAATCCGAGATTAATTTAGAAAACCGCTAAAAATAGCAAAATCTGCTAAAATAGAAAAAACCAACCCAAAAACAATTTTGGGGCACTACTCTAAACCCTGTCAGCTTCGGACCACCACCCAGAGCTGAACGCGACATGCAACCAGGGGGGCCCAAACTTGGTAACCCCCATAAGAAAGAACTCTACGCACACAACACACAAAGCGAAGGAAGTTGGGATCATTAGATGCAGTTGTCAAATCTGATGCACCCACACACACACACACACATGAAAAGAATATAACACATACCCAAAATCATGGAGGAAGATAGGATTCTATCAAGGTTCCACCAAGAAATACAAAAATAAAGGGACAAAGATTGGCATGACAGACATGTCAAGCAAAATAATTTTGAGGAAGGAGACTTAGTCTTGGTGTATGAAAACAAATCCCTTCAGCACCGAGGAAACCTCAGAATGAATTGTTTAGGACCATATCAAGTAAAGAGTGTCATAGCTGGGGGAGTTGTACAATTGAAGGAATTAGGAGGAACAAAAATCAGAGGGATGATCAATGGGAGCCGACTGAAGTTGTACAGGGATAGTCAACCTCCTAACAC
>JZKD02S1673276.1:446130-467299 GCA_000966675.3 Picea glauca
AGAGAGAGAGAGAGAGAGAGAGAGAGAGGATATACCACACTGAAAAGATGACCATTTAACAAAGGCATAATGTGTCGATAAGAGAATGGGCGTGCACACTCGAGAATTCCAGCACGACAGAGAAAAAAGGCCAACAATCACTACAAGAGGGAAACAATGGGGAAATAGAAACAACGGGAAATAAGGATACGAAAAGTAACCACTAATGAATGACGGTTATCAAAATTAATGGATGCAAATGACTGATGGGACGTCACATTAATCATTCCGACTGGAAACGACAAGGGATTTCAATAACAAGTACATGGGAATTAAAATGCTAATGGGGTAATGTCTTAAAGAAGCTTCACAAAATTCCTATATAAGATAATACACAGGACTGGAAATATTATTGTGCAATTGAGAAAAGCATAAGCCATAGAGTATACAGAGACGAGAGATAAATTTTACATATTTTATAGAGTCTACTATGTTCGGAGGATAACAACCGTAAACACCATGGAACCATCCAAACAAGGAGAACCAAACCAGACTAGCCGATGGCTCTGGAGAAACACCAGATCCTCACCACAAGAAGAGGGAAGTGAACAACAATCACTTCATCCTCTAGAATTTGTCAATGTGGATGAAATCCCATCGCCCGATATGACACCAGAAAACCCCACACCTATTGAGGAAGAAACCCAATAGACAACAACAATGGGCATGGACATAGATATACCAGAAGGGGGACAAGGACAATCGATTGAAGACACAGACAATCATTCGCACTCCAAAAACCATGAAGAAGGCCGAAAAGTTAATGGGACAATCCCAAACTAGGAGGAAATGACCATGCTAGAAAGGTCACATAGAACCACGCCGGAACAACCACAGGAGGGCACAATGGAAGATGTCATTGGTTGACCAGAAAAATATGTAGAAGAGAGAAAAATGGATGTTGGAACCTTGAGTCAGCCACCACACTGGAAGGGAAAACAGGTGGTACCAAGGTCACCACACAGACAAGCCACCACATCCATTGTATTTACACACATTTCGGAAGGGGTACATATAGTAGGAAATATGTTAGGCCATGTGGAGAAATTGAGGTACTCAGACCATGACATGACAGACACAAACAAGTTCCCATAGTTCGCCAAGAAATTTTACCTACAGACTATGGGTATAGGACCCTTTGGAAAACCAATTAATCAACCAGTCAAGTGGGCAACCAGACTGGCCAAAAATGGGATTCTAGGCATGTTGGACATCCCACACTTTGGGATGGGCCAATATGAAAACAACTGCATCAAGAAGATGATGGTATTCACCCACAGTGGATACCTATGGCTAGAAAAACTCGTCTCAATAGACGTAGAGATCATTGCATACATTATAGGAATTCCATCACGAGGGGATGGCCCTACACAATTTCTTGAGGAAAAAACAAAGGAGAAGGCATTGGCCAAGGAAATGAAGAAGAAATATGGTACTAAAAGGGGTTCAGATGGAATCATAATCAAGCGTATTAGTGACACCACGACAAGAATGGCCACAAAAATTATGGCATGCAAATTACTCACGAAATTTCACAAAGAGGAATTCCTCGTCAAGGTTTTTGCAGCTGCAACATAGTGTGTAGAGGGAACCATACTCAATTGGGTCCCTTATTTGCTGAATCTATTCCTATACGACTGAAAGGACATGCAGGATCTAGGGATGGAATTTCACTACTCATGGCTACTCATTCTCATAGCCTTGTTCGGATGGAAGGAGCCGAGGTATTCATTCTTTGCCACTAGACCCAATCCTTGCCACGTAGTGCAATACCTATCACTGGGGTCTGTGTCGGAACCCAAGAACAGAAAAGCGAATGCAACCATATTTGAAGGATATCACAATGACCTATAGGAGATAATCTCTAACACTTGGAGGGTGACATTGAAATAAATTACACAGTATCAGGGCATATCCAACATCAAATTCACTAGACATACAATGTGGATCCAGGCATGAAAATATCCCGACAATCAATGGCTACAACTACACTACTTCATCAAGGAGGCAGACATAGAGATGGTCATTAAGGATTGGGATGATAACTGGAGGATTCCAATAATAAATTGATAAATTCCCACAGAAATGGAGGAGGAGGAGGTAGGATAGGGACAGACACCTACCAATGAGATAATAGTGCCCAAGAATCCAAGGAAAGATTATAATAAGGCACAATAGAAAAAAGGGGGGGTGTCCAAGAAAGGTACCTAGGCATGGAAGAAGAAAAACACACATGTTCCACAAGTACATGAAAAACATACTGAGGTAGCACATGGAACCACATAAAGTGCTACTCACCAGGAGCAAGGCCAGACTAAGAGGCCAACCATCCAGATAGGGGGTGCGTGCAAGAAGGAGAAGGCACGCCGAACGCCCCCAGAATACATGATCACCAAGGAAAATGTGGACATGGTGGCCCAAATGGTCCAATATTGCATAGACAAGGATTTCGATAATGTTGAGCACCAAAGGGACATGGTTGAGGAAGATTTGACATACATGCAACAACTCCTCAAACATCTTAGAGAAGCATAGGTGGCTGGCAACAACGTAGGAAAAATGCCATCAACATCACAGATAGGAGGCGAGGTTGGATCAAGGGAGCAGAACACGATCCAGACGACAACACAACCAAGCTTGAAATTTTACATCACTCCCAACATGCTATGCATGGATGAAATCATGGGGAAGACAAGTTAGCATCGTGCAGGAGGTATAGTCATGCGCACACACAGACGCAACAAAATTGCAGAAAAAAAAGGACAATCGGGATGCATTGTAATTGGTACTCAAACAGGCTAAGCTTGAGACCAATGATGAAAAATACTGCATGGATAGGATGAAGCAGGAATTGGCCATAGCCTATGAGAAAATCCCAAAGACTATGCAGATGGCTTAACTTACGGTGACACATAAGATTGATCAAATTGTGCATACACTTGATCAATACAGACAGGAGATTGAGCACTTCCAAGATCATCTCATACCTACCACACCACTAGAGGTGAAGGAGCAGAGGAAGCAAGAGACAACAATGTAGATAAAGGAGATAGAGTGAAAAGTCCACGCAGCGAATGACTTGTTCGAGAAGGAAACATAGCTCTAGATGAAGCTAGAAGAGGATCAACAGGTCCAACAGTGGGGCCAGAAAGAAGAAAGGATAAGTGTAGATATCCAAGACCTCAAGCAGAGGAAAAATACAATGACAATGAAAGATCGCATCAAAGGAGCGCAGGATATGAAGAAACTGCAGGCATAACTCATAGTTGTGCAGACACAAAAAAAGGAGCTCTAGGCTCAAATGGAACCGCTCCAGGAGAGGGAAGCAGAGGTCATTGCATAGGTGGAAGAAGCAAAGACGAACATGGAACACACTCATGTAGAGTGCGCATAGATGGTTAGCGATGAGATTGCAGTGAAAGTATTGGATGCACTCAAGGAGAAGACCACACAGGCCCAAACACAAGAAACATAGCTCATGGAGAAGTTTCAGGTGATCACAAGAGAGATAGATGAAGTGCACCAGGTTTAGGTGGCTCGGGATGAGCCACATGTCAGCGTTGGGGGTCTGTTGGATGCAGGATGAATAAAAAAGAAAGGCTATTTTTGGAAGAGAAGCATGCAAGAGGAAAGAGACAGCTGGAAGTAAAAGCAACACACGTGCATGCAAGGAAGACCTAACAATGCTAGGGTTAGGGTTTTTGTAACAATATTGTAATGGATGGTGTGTCGAAGGTATAAATAAGAGATATATACATAGAGATGGAGAGAGATCGCTAGAGAGGGGTGAGATATACACGAAAAGGAAGAGAACTGTAAGGATGGTATAAGTTACTAAGTTGGTGAGCTAGAAAGGGCATGAGTGAATCGATCCTGAGGGTTAGATCGTAGGTTGAGGAGCCTGGTGTGATCTAGTCACGTTCGCAGGGATCGAGGATGTTGTGGGAGGGAAGAAGAAATAATATTGTAATCATGCGTGACATGAATATTTCCAAACTATAATAAAATCCTAAGAGCCAAATCTTTGTGGATGTAGCCCAGGAGGAGGTGAACCATGGTAACATTGTGCTATGTGACTGGATGAATTTATATTTATGTCTGATTAGTTGATGAATGTTGAATGAATGAGTAGTTAAGTATATATGGTATTTTACATGCATGCATAGAATGGATATTATAACTATATGTTAAATGGATTGAATAAAGGTTACGACATACAATCACAGATCTCACTCAATCCCAACTTGCAAACACCTGAGTATTGCAGCCACACATAGAGCTATCTCGGTTGAGACTATGCAGTGAACACTGTGTACTTCATTGCCTTTTGGGTTACCAGAGGGGCCGATAGTCTTTAAGAATTTTTTTTGGGAAGCTTCTTGGTTATGAACCGTCATCAATCTATAATGGCCAATAGAATCATAATCCTTTAAGACCAGTAAGAATAAATAGATGAAAGAGAAATAAAACCAACAACACGAGAATTTTCCAAAGCTCCAAATCTGAAGCAGATCCTGACCGTTAGCGTCAGAGTCATGTGTCAACATATCTTAGATTCTAGAGATCTAGCACTCTAGAGGAAATTGGGTGAAATCTAGCTTGGGTAAAAAAATCCTGAAGCTCCGAAGCCTGAAGAGGATCCTGGCCGTTGGTGTTAGGGCCATGTGTAGGAATATTTCTAGTTATTCGGAAGTCCAACAATCTAGGAGAACAAAGGTGTGAAGTGTTAAGGTTAGAGAACTCCTAAATACTGAAGTAGATCTCTACCATCCATTGAGAGGGACACGTGGATTGTAGATACAACACCTTGCAAGTTCGACACTCCAGAAGTTTTGGAGCATTGTGTTGTGAAAGGCTCCAAATCCCAAATAACAAAGTGAGCATCAACCGTTTCTATGAGGTGAATGTCAGTCGTTTGATCTACTAGTTCAAAATTTGTGCATTCATAGGAATTGTGGTTTTGAGCAGGGAAGACTCCCAAAGCCCAGAGTCTTGAAATCTGTGTGAGACATAGATCTCAACATGTATTGGGAGTTGTTGATCTCCAACATTGTTCATATATTCATATATTCGGTGTTTGAAGAAGTTGAGGTGTTGTATGTTTGAAATGCCCATATCCCTAGGCTCTAGAGTGTCGAAGTATCTCCTGTCAGCTAGGTGATTGGTTTTAGGCCCACGGTCATATGAGATTCTCCATTGAACAAAGGGATAGAGCCCAAATTTGTTTGTTAAAGGTGAAAGGGGCCAGAAGAAGAATCTTGTGGGGTTTGTATATGTACGAACCTTTAGTAAAGGAGGTTTTTTTAGGGCCTTTTTCCATTCAGCAGAGGTCCAACAGGGATCTGAGAGCTGATTCAGCTCCAAATATGAACGATCCTAGACCAAGAGGTCGTGTGAGCCCCATGAGGTGTTGTGGGTTTGCATCAAGTGGTATTAGAGATTGATTTTGTCTGTAGATAGCAATAAAGGGAAAATATTTTGTTTGATACCATCAAGTGGTATCAGAGCGGAAAAATAATCTCCATGTGAAAATAAAATTTAGAATCATGCTGCCAAGAAGATGCAGAGAGAGACCTATAGTCGATGCAACCATGAGAGAGGAAATGAGACAACTTCATGTAAGATTGGATGCCATGGAGACAACACTAAGAAGAGAACCCAAAGATGGTGACATCAGTGAAGCTGAAAGTGAAGGTGTTGAAGCATAATAAGTTGTAGGAGAACAAGCAACAAAGGAGTCAATGCTGAGAGCTGTTGTCAAGATGGGAACCAGAGAAAAAATAGAAGTCCCATTGTATGAAGTAAATTTGAATGTGGAAGAACTACTTGAATGGATAAGTTATTTTTACAAGTAATTTGATTATGAGGATATTAATGATGAGAAGAATGTAAAGCATGAAGTGACCAGGTCAAAGGGACACACAACTTTATGGTGGGATGAATTGCAAGCTGATAGAAGAAGAAAATGTAAGTCCATAATTAAGAGTTGGTATAGAAACGTAGCTAAGTTGAAGGATAAATTCATACCCAAGGATTATCAGATAAATATGTTTAGGAAGTTGTAGAATATGAGACATAAATGTTTGTCAGTGAATGAGTACACTGAAGAGTTTTACATGCTGAACATAAGAGAAGGACATAGGGAGAATGATGAAGAGAAAGTTGCTAGGTACATTAATGGATTGAGGTACAAAATCTAGGATGAGATTAGTATGATAACGATGAGGAAAATATAATATGCTTATTAGGTATCCCTGAAGGAAGAGTAAAATTTAGAAAGGAAGTAGAGTAAGAGGAACAATGGAAATAATCCTAGTAGACGAGAAGGAACCACCAAAGAGAAGTTCTAGAAGGCAGGAAAAGAAATTGGCATCTATGAAAACCAAATAACTAGAGGAGAAAAATCTTGAGGAGGACACTATGGAGGAAGAAAATATTTTTCCAGAGGAAGAGGAAGAGGCAGAGGACGAGAAGTGAGGTTTTATGCCCATGAAAAAACATGGAACATGTCTTGGGAATGTTCTGAGAGGAAGAATTCAGGAGCTATAAGAGCTCACATTTTTTAAGCACAATAGAGGGATACGGAGACAAAGATGGAAGCAGAAGAAACAGAAGAAGGAAGATCACTCATGATGAGGAAATCTCTTGTAAAGACAGAGAAAGAGGTACGAGAACTAGTCCAAAGGAATAGTTTGTTGTGAGTTTCTTGCATGACCAGAGATAAGGTATGCAAGGTGATCATAGACAGTTGGAGCACTGATAAATTAGTATCCAAAGAGATGGTAGAAAATATGAATTTGGAGACAGCTTCACATCTGAATTCATATAGGGTGTTGTGTTTGCATAGAGGACATCAGGTCATGGTAAGTAGACAATGCAAAGTTGAGTTTAAAATAGGTGGTTATAGGGATGAAGTTTTAAGTGATGTCATACCTATGGATGTTTGTCATATTCTGTTGGGGAGACCATGGAAATATGACAAGAATGTCATACATGATGGAAGGAAAAGTACTTATACCCTTGAGAAGAATGGGTGTAAGCATATGCTGTTGCCAATAGAAGATAAGAGAGTCAAAGAGGAGGCTAGCTCAAGTATACTTCTGATTAGTGGGAAGGAAAATTTATAGGAAGAAGAAGATCCACAGTGTTGTAGTCGGAGGATAGGAGAGAACAATATATCTCTTGGAATGAGTTTCACATACTTGTGAGGAAGTGATGTAGAAAGAATCCATGGAAGAGCCCAAAGAGCCTAAGGTTTTTAAAACTAAAATTTTGTGTGTGGTAGCAGGTGCAACAAAAACATGTCCATTGGAGACTGTCAAAGAGAAGGATAATGGACAGAAGACAAGTTATGTTCAAAAGGAAAAGAAGAAAGAGGAGGCCCACATAGTTGTGAGCAAGATAAATGTCCAAGAGGAGAATTCAGATTCACCACTCAATCAATGGGAGAAGGAGTTAGAAATGATGGAGAATTGGTTAAATCATCCAAAGGTGGAGGAATACTACTAGAGGAATGCAATCATGAAGGATAGAAAGGGGAACCTTCAGGAAGGTGTTGAGCACTCAACACACCCTAAAAGTTTTTGTGAATTTTCCTTTTGGGTACCACTTTGTCTTTTCTGAATTAATTCAATTTTATAGGGATCAATGGGTTTTATGTGTTGTTATGTTTTATCATCAATCACATTCGGTTTGGTTTGGAATTATTGAACATATTGACCTTTTCTCTAAGTAAACTTGGCATTTAGATTAAGTGTACAGAACTAAAAATTTGAGCCATGCACCTATCATCGACATTGGCGAAATCCGAGAGGAAAAATGCCCACATAACAATGATAATCGTCGATCTTTGATCACTGATGCACCATCGACATAAAAGAAATGGGAGGAAGGGCGCGTCGATCGCTAACTATGGCCTATGAAAAGTTTTCTAAAAATCATTGATATACCATCGGCATTGACGAACCATAACGTTAAATCATCAACATAGGAAACCACATTTGTCGATCACCGATATATCGTCGGCATCAACGAAGAGGGGAAAGGAAATGTCAACCTGTGTCAAAATTAAAATCCTCGACGCCGAAAAGAAAGGCTCCTCATGCCCCAGAGGTCAAATAAATCACCACGTGTTTTTTGCGTATATAGTCTGTATTTCTTAGGCATTATCCACGTCATATTTTGATGTGCCCCATGCCATATCTATATTTTGACATCAACACCTCCATGTCAGTACCATGGGGTAGTTTTGGTTCCACATCAAAACTTTTTCCTAGAGGCACCAATGAAATAACATCAAAGATAATCCACCAACTCCAATACACTAATTAATTATCGGTTGATTTCTTAGACACAAAACTCCTAGTTTTAGTTCGAACCTTTACCCACCGACACCAACATCCCTGGTCAATCTGTGATTTTTCTTATCCATGATGTTGAGAGCTAATGCTACACCCCCACCCTTCTTCCTCATTTTCCCTATACTTTCTTGAAAATCATTCCCCTTCTGGTTGGTTGAGACAATTTCTCTCTCTAAATGACTTGGTTTCTATCGTTTTCTTTCTTGATTGAGTCTTTGCACATTTTTTTTATGCTTTTCTTGAAGGATAATTACATGTTGTGATTTGGTTCAAAATACTGTCATCGTTCTTTCCAGTGATTGAGCCCACAACAGGTTGACCAAGAATTTTTGTATGCATAGGGAACGCCCGTGAACAAAACACAACAATTCAGAGTAGTCATTTTTAGGCCTAGATTGTCAAAACAGACAGGGTAAATTTTCAACGATAAAGATCCAACAGGTCAATCAGATCAATGGATCTTGTACATTTGGGGTTCCAGAAAAGCACGAGCTTTAATCACAGAGTTACAAAAAATTCACTCTGCAACTCCCGAATGCTGAAATGTCCGAGCTCATCTTTGTCAAAAACTCTTGAATGCCGAAAAATCTAAGCTCATATTTGTAAAAAAAAACTCCCGAATGTCGAACTGTCGCATTGTGTTGGAATATTGGTTGTTTTCATTGATGTCAACCCTAGTCATGGGTTTTGGACCGTAAGATTGATGAAGGTATTTGGACATGAAGGACAATGCACATGCATATACAACACCCATGGACGGATAGTATACATCATGTTGTTTCCGGTGGTATGTGGCACATCACACGTGGATCCTCATGGTTGAGGAGAAATGAATTTTTAAAGATGACAAAGTGAATTAAAGAAGGAAGTACATGTAGGCCCTGAAGATAATTAAAGAGAAGAATTACAAAATAAGAAAGTGTCAGGTCGGCCCTAATATTAAAAGGAAGTGACATAAATGGTATAAATAAATATCATTATACATTCATTTGATACAAAAGTTGAATTTCAGAGGAAATCATAAGTAAAGAAGGCCGGATTTCAAGGGAGGATGAAGTCTTTTGGTGATGTGTTCTAAGGTATGTTATTTTCAGGCCATCTTACCATTTTTTCTATAAATCTTTTTCTAGAATGATTCAGATAGTGAAATTTATATGGCATTGAGAATACATATCAAGGTACCTGTGGTAAAATTTTCATCTCTTTATTTTCTATAATTATGGAGATACACTCTGTGGAAGATAGGGTTTTTGACCAGTCTTGTAGCTAGTCAATAAATAGGTGTTCTGGGTAAAACAATCATAACTTCTTTATGGAGAATCCAAATGACATGGGGAAAATTAAATTGGAAATAGTACATACTTTAGTTTCTTGTGTGCAAGTTTCAGAATCTGATGTTAAATATTGAGCGCGGGGCGTTCTGTACAAGTTCGGTCTCTTGAATAAACCAGAATTGAACAAGGTCTATCATTCTCTCTATAACTTCTTTTTGGGAAGGATTCAAGGAGTGAAACTTGGAGAAGTTTCAAAGAATAAACTGAAGAATATTATCTAAAGGATCAGAGTATTCCAAGAATTGAATAATTGTATAAATTGAAGAAGTCTTAGGAAGCATTATCAGGTTCTATGTGATGGTTGGTTGATGGTGATGATTTAATGTGAAGTTTTATTATCTCTCATATATTCTTGGGAGGAAGGAAGGGGCAAGGATGGAGAGTTCAACTCTCACTTGATATTGGAGGATTGTATCTTCCTCTTGGAGGTTTATCCCTCCATTTACATTTGGAAGATGTTGCTACCTTTGTAATTCATTACTTCCCTTGAACAATAACTATTGTTTATTTCTCATATATTGTGCATGGTGTATTGTGGTGTATTGGTGTAACTCTTATACTATTGTTCATTGATTATTGGATGTAATTGAATGGTTTAAGTATAAGTTGAAAAAGGTTTTAAATTTTACTTGATACTGATTCACCCCCCTCTCAGTATCAACACATTGCTTCACAAGATCAACCATCTGAGATATCTCCACACTTAGCACTCAAAAACTCTTTAATGTCGAAATGTCGAAGCCATGTGGAATCCATCGGTGCTGACACGTGGAACTCATTTCAGGTCATTTTGGTTATTCTATCCACCCATTTACAAGTGAAACATGTCAGTCTCTATCATGTGGACACGTCAACAACAATGATTTCATGTTGACATGTCAGCTTCGGGAGATTACCAGTCCGAGGGATTTCAATTCACAACAAACATAGACCTCTAAAGCCCTGAAGTATTGTATCCATCAAAGTCCCAAAATATTTGAATGTTAAACATGACTTAATCCCAGTTTAATTAGTGATAAGCACTGGCTAATCAATTTGTGAGTTTATCCCTGTGGGAGGTATCTAGACTTTGCATTCAATAACTTCGAAACCCCAAAGAGTCGGAGACGCATGGCATCCATTAGTTGAGATGCGTGACACTCTTCTATCATGAAGCATTGCACTCTCCTATCATGACACATGGCACTCATTTAAGGCATATCTGGGTCTGTCATATGTACTATTTCAAGTGACACATGTTATCCTTATTTTTGTGACACATCATCCATATGACATCAGACCACCACATCACTCAAAGAGTTTATCACTCTGGGGAATTTCAACTCACAGTGAGGATAGTTATCCAAACCTCCGAAGTACTAGAGCCCCGAAGTGCTAGAGCCACGAAGTGTCGGAGTCTTGAAGTGTCAGAGCCTTGAAGTGTCAGATCCCCGAACAACCAAAGTGGGTCCTGAACTACCATGACACTATGTAGCATTGTAACTCTAGGAGATTCTCAAACTCAACATTCACAACTCTCGAACCCCCGAATTTATTAAGTGCTGAAACACCAAATGTTTAGGGATAAATCCCAAGTTAATTAGAAGTAAATGGTGGTTAATGAATTTGGGAGTCCAGGCCTCCAGGATATATGAATATTTTTTGCTCCAAATCCCCCAAACGCTGGATTTACGAAGTGGCTCACCCACATTTATTTCACATTTTGAAATGTTTAAAAAGGGGCGCAAAACCAGAATTGGGGAAACTGCAAGTCCAGACTGTAGAAAGAATATCAAAGACTCTAGAAAATGCCAAATGACTTGCTTCTTTCCTCCAGGGGATAAGTGGGGGAAAAACATTGCCAACATCCAACTATCTCATAATGGCCTCCAACAATGCACTGCATGCAAATTCTGTATACAAAAAACATTTATGTCACTCCCAGTCATTTCCTTCCAAATATCGGTTCACCCTGACATGCGCATCCGGCTAGATTCAGTGCTAGTAGTATTTTTTAATTGTTCAATTGCAAAAGTCTTTTAAATTCAGACATAATAAGTGGTATTTTTTGTGTGATAATAACCACTCCTTTTTGTTAAGTCAAGTTCGTAGTATTCATTAGCATACTCCAACAATGTGTTTTGCTTAAGTTAATAAGTTGTTTTATAACTGATGTGTAGAGATAAGCCTCAATTCCACACTGGTCGAGGGCCTCCACATCTATGATAAATAAGCAACTTTTGTACATTAGAGAGGTCAATGGTTTTGGAGAGAAAGAATTTTTTTTCTGAAATTTTGTAAGAGAACTATTTCTGTGTAAGTTATTTTAATTAAGAATTTTTGTTTAGAACCAAAGACACTTCTTTCATCTAAGGCATGAATGTGATTGGACCAAGGGGGATTATCTTTATCTTCAGATTCAATATTTGTTGTTGTATTGAGTAAGAGTTAATGTATCTATTATTTAAAGTTATCTTATAATGCTACAACAAATATTTTATTATAGTCAATGAATATAAATCGATTGTGTTAACCTATGATTGATAATAGAGCATTGAAAATTACTTTTTCTTGTGCAAAATTCTTGTCACATATATATTTTATTTCTGTAACTGTTATCTCAGAAAATGTTGAATGTTTACTAATAAAAATGGTCTTAATTCTAGTTTTCAGTAGTTTATATCTTCTTCATTTGCAGGCTAAGGTATAAAGGTTATCCTACAACCCAACCTTCCCCCAACACATAGTTAGCTTCCCTTTATCATCTAGTTTAAAGATCTATATTTATTTTGTTACAAATGTTAGAAAAGAACCAAAAAGAGAATTTCATAGCTCGAGGAAAGGATTAACAAAAAAGACATATCTTTCAATCATGATTAAATATCATCGATAATTCCATCTAGATCATGAATATGGAGAACCTTACCACTCATCAAACGATTACAAGTATAATTGGGCCTCTTAAGCGGTGTAACACACCCGACCCCTAAATACCCTTTCTAGGGATGGGGCATCAACTTTTTGCTCATTCAAATAATCTCAAATCACCTCTTTGAGGTATTCATCCTCTTCTACGCATATCTATATTTCTAACGAGTGTTATTGGCTCAAAATCCGATCCCTGGTTTCCAAGATACAACCTCCCGAAGTTATCTGGGCATTATTACTTGGGGTCTTCATTGTTTGGTGTTGAACGCCCCTTTTCTTATTACACACATACTCCCCGAAGTACCGAAATATCTACACATGGCCTTGGCCATTCAACGATCGACATTTTATGTTTTCTACATTCGACGATCGAAGATCGACGTTGAATGTTTCGATGTTTGAAAATCGATGATCAACATTCTATGTTTTCAGCATTCGACATTCAGTGATCGACATTCCACGGTTTTGGTGTTCGGTGATCAGTGATCTATGTTGATCGTTCCTATACTATACTATGCCCCCGAAACTCCAGAATCACAAAGTCCCAAACTCTCAATCGTGTCACCAACCACGTTGGCCAAGTGTGAATGAACCATAGGTTGAAACACAATGAGTGATAGGGGTGATACATGCCCTCAATAAGGGGTGACACATGTCATGCTCTAATAGGAATAATGGGTTTGTGAATCGTCCATATCCCAGTGACACATGGCACCTTATTTGTGGGTCAACCTCACCCTAGATGACATCAGTGAGCCACATCATCCCCTGACATACAACCTTCTAACTTATTTCAAATCTCACAATTGATATTTGTCCACCTAGACCCATAGATCCACGACTCCCATTACTTCGTGATTCTAAGATTCATAGCTTACCAACTCCTCACATCATGAATCCCTCGAAGAGCCTAGTCTCTGGACTCTATAATCTGGTGCCATGTGTCCTTGTCCTATCAACGACTAAGATTCACTTCGTTGTTCATGAATTCATAGGTTTTCACACTTTGAAGACTCTTGGGAAAATTCCTTCGGAGTACCAAGTCTCTGGGCTATAGGATCTTCTGCCAAGTGGCCTCTCATCCAACAGATCTAGTCCAATGATGAATTTTGACATGGGATAAGTGGGGGCCACGTGTCTCTCCATGACACGTTCTCAGTTTGTTGGGAAGTTAAGAGGCATTGCCAATAGAATTCTTAGATCAACGAATGAGAGGGATCCCAAAAGGATACGAGGATCGACGGTCTACGTCACTTCGTACATTCAACATTCGACATTCTACATTGAACATCGAAGTTCGACATTTGACGTTCTACATCCCTATATCTTCACATTGATACCGTCGAATACCCAAACTCTCGGTAGTCATTTATCTAGGGACACACATACCTCTATTCTCAATGATCTGTATTAACTTCATGACTTCAAAATTCAGGCATTTCGGCACTAGACCACTCCTATTCTCCTGAAGTGGAACTTCGTTGAAGTACTTAACACCACTCTTCCTAATTTTAATCTAACAACCAAGAGATATCTCCACTGGATCCCTAGATCTACAACCCTCATCAATTCTTGACTCCGACCTTCAGTTTCTTTTGAGGGTTGTGGAATCATAAGTCCTGAAGTCCCGAAGCTGAAGTAGATTCACTCCTTTCAGGTTTAGTGATGGGTTTCCAACCCCGGGTCACATGGGATCATATTTGGATTCCGATATACACTCATCTCTTAGTCGATATTTTATTAAGGCCATGGGTCTGAGCTCTTAGTCACATGGGTGGAGGGTCTAGATGAATACCCTCCTCCCACAGATTTGAAATTGACATTCCCTCTAAGGTAAACTCAAAATTTCTATAGAACTTAAACATTTCAGATAATCCTACCCCGACTCTCTTGCGGATTCACATCCCATAAATCTCTAGAGACTAAATGAGGTAAATCAAAAACCATGTAAAAATAGCAGTTTACAGAAGAAAAATGAGCATTTCCAATAACTCTTCAAACATTGCAAGACTTAACCATAAATATAGACATTCAATCATCGCATCCAATACATTACACATAGTATGAAAATACTTATCAAAATTGGAAAATGTGAAGCTACTTACGAAAGGGGTGTCTGTTTCCACCCAACCATAGGCACAACCACTCCTACTAGATTTACTACTGGCCACCCCTGAGCCATACCATGATGCTCTAAGAGATATTATTTCTCCTTTCTCCAAGATAGTCAGGGATGAAGGTTACTCTCCTCCTCCCACAGGATCTTAGCAATCAGATTCCTCTACACCAAGCAAGGAGGTCTAAGCGAGCACTTCCTCAATCACTCTTCAACCTCATTTATCATCTTGCAGTGAGATCCTTCCCATGGCTTCTTACAAACAAAAATGAGCTTGCTTCTCATCTTTTCTCTCAACTCTAGAGTTGAAAAAAATGTTCTCTCTTCTCTTCTAGAGATTGTTTTATCTACTCTGCTTCTTGCATATATGTCTATGTCCCCCAAATTATTTCCTTTCTTTCCTTCCTCAACAAGTTTTCATGGGTATGAATCCCTAACTCGTGGCTAGTCTTGGAATCATTACAGAAGGGTAACCTACCCCATCTCCTCATTAACTCTTGAGGATGACCTTCCAACTACCAACCTAACTGGTAATTCATTTCTGGGTCAGAGGACTGTTGAGAAATTACACCTAGTAGGTACTAGTTTGGTGAGGGTCATCTCAACCATTCTTAGTTTCCCTCACCATATCTCTCATAGCATCCATTGTCTATCTTGAAAAAATCCCCCCTTTCAACAGTTGTGCGATAGATATCCAATTTCTATTAATAACAAAAAATTCATTCATTGACCCTTTTATACAAAGGTTCATCAAATCAAACATTCACACATATTTAGTCCACCGTAGTCTCTTGTCCAGTTATAGTTATATTTACAAACTGGGGGAAATATGGGTATTACAATCCCCTCCCCCTTAAAGGAACATTTTCCTCAATGTTCTATCTATCGATGTGCTATGTATGTATAGAAGTAAACAAAAATGGATGTGTTTGTTTCATTGCATCCTCCCTTTCCCATGTAGCCTCATCTAGGCCAAAGTGTTTCCACTGCAACTTGACTTGTGCAATGGTTCTGTTCCTGAGTGGGTTTTCCTTCATGTCTATTATGCATTGATATTTTGGAAGGAATTCTCCCTTAGGTTCCACCTAAATCACAAACCAGTCAATAATATGATTAGAATCATGTACATACTTCTTTGATAAAGAAACATGTAAAGAATTGTGTGCCTTCACTATGGAAGGAAGTGCTATCTGATAGGATAATGGTCCCACTCTATCCAACACTTAAGGGTCCACAATACTAAGGTGAAATATTGGCACAAGCTCCCATACTAAAAGATATTTTCCTGGTTCTAACTTGGAGATACACATGATCCCCTTCTTTGAATTCTCTAGGGGTCCTTTTCATGTCTCCATAACGCTTTTGTCTATCTTGGGCTATATTCAGATTTTGTCTGATATGAAATACTTTTTGTTCCATTTACTTTAGCATATCTGGCCCGATTGTAACTCTGTCTACTGGATTTTTCCAGCTGATTGGAATGTTTCATTGTCTTCCATAGAGGACTTCAAAAGGGCTAATTTTTAATTACTCTTGATAGCCATTGTTGTAGGAAAATTCTAACAGTGGTAGGTATTCCTCCCACTTCTTGTGTTGTTGGTGCATTACATGCATCCTCAACATGTCTTCTAACACTTGGTTTACCCTCTCTGTTTTCCCATCACTTTGAGGATGATAGGTTGTACTAAAGAGAAATTTTGTTTCAAAATGAGCAAACAGAGATTTCCAAAAGTTTGAAGTAAATTTTGTATCTCTGTCAAATATAATTTTCTAGGCATTCCATGCAATCTAAATATCTCTTTCATGAAAATGTTGGAAATATCTATTTCCTTGCAAGTTGACTTGATGGGTATGAAGTGAGAAACCTTGCTCAGTTTATCCACAACTACCATGATGGCATCATTCTGTTTGGTTGATCTTGGTAATCCTATGATGAAATCCATGGAGATGGTTTCCCATTTCCATTCAGAAATTGGTAGGGGATGTAAAAACCCTACTGGGTGTTGGTGCTCTGCCAATAAAATAGTTCCTAGTGGACGTGATAATTTACTTATAACCAGGATGACCAGTATATGGTATTTTTTGTAGTTCATCCATTATGAACCTCTTCAAGTCGTCACAATTTGGAATATACAATCTTCCCTTGTAAGTCATCAGGCCATCCTTAGGCATCTGATAGCCTTCGTACTTCAACCCCGTGGGATATTTCTTTAGGTATGATGTCACTATCTTGAAAAATGCATATTTTTCTTGTGCACGACTGATTGTCTCTTTGATGTATGATTCATAGAAGCTTACAATATCCAAGTGAACCAATTTCATACTTCAACTAATGGCATCAGCCACCCTATTCTCCTTTCCTTTGATATTTTGATTTCAAAATAAAAATCACTAAGGAGAGCCATCCACCTATCTTGTCTCACATTGAGTTTTGGTTGGTCAAACAAATACCTTGACCCACTATGGTCTGTCATAAGTACAAATCTTCTACATAAGAGGTAATTCCTCCACATTTTTAAAGCATGCACTATGGAAGCCAATTCCATATCATGGGTCACATAATTGACTTCATTCTCATTCAATTTTCTGGATTCGTAGAAAATCACATAAGGAATCCTATGAGCCCTTCCTTGCAAGAATTTGTACACATAAGGAAGTCCTTATTTAGGTCTACAATATTTAGTACATGTGCATTGTTTAGAAGGTATTTCATCTCTTGAAATATTTCTTCACATTCTGATGTCCAAATGAATTTAACCCCCTTTTTCTGAAGGGAGGTGATTGGGAAACCAATCTTGGAGAATCCCTTTATGAACCTCCTATAGTATCCTGCTAGGCCCATAAAGGATATGATATAAAATACATCCTTTGGGTTAGTCCAATCCATCATGGCTTTAATCTTTTCAGTATCAACTACCACTCCTTCCTCAGAAATAAGATGACCTAAGTAATGGAATTGTTTCTAGAAAAAGTCACACTTACTAAGATTAACATAGAGCCGATGTTCTCTTAGTACTTGGATTACTAGCTTGAGATGTTCTTCATGTTATTCCCTATTCTTGGAATAGATTATGATATCATTAATGAAAGCCAAAACATACCTATCCAAGAAATTTCTGAATATGTTATTCATTAAGAACATAAAAGTGGTTGGTGCATTGGTAAGCCCAAATGGCACCACCACAAACTCATAGTGGCCATATCTTGTCCTAAAGGTTTTATTGTGGATGCATTCATCTTTAATTCGTACATGATGGTATCCAAACCTCAAGTCAACCTTGGAGAAGATTGTATCACCCCTTAGTTGGTAAAACAAGTCATCGATCCTTGGTAACAACTACTTATTCTTGATGGTCATCTTATTGAGTTGTCTGTAATCTATGCATAATCTGAGTGTGCCATCTTTCTTTTTCAAAAACAAGTTTGTTTCTCCCCATGGGGATAGACTAGGCCAAATGTCACCTTTTTCCCACATCTCCTTCAGCTGTAGTTTTATCTCACCTATCTCTAGTGTACTCATTATATAGGGTAGTCTAGAAATTGGCACCACTCCTCGTACAATTTCTATTGAAAAGTCAATATCCCTTCTTGGAGGTAGACCTGACACCTATTTTGGGAATACATATTTATATTCCTTTAATATGGGATGGTCCTCTAGGATGGATTTTTCATTCTCAACAGAGTTCATTACTTGTATTGCATACAAGGGACACCCCTTTCTGCAATACTTCTTCACTTGGAGGGATGATATTTATCTCACTGAGACAGGCTTTTGAATCCCTTGTAGGGTTACCCTTCTTCCTTATTCATTTTCACACTCCAAAGTTTTGATGTAATAGTCCAACTTGGTTTTATGGGTAGCCAACCAGTCCATGCCAATCAACAAGTCATAATATCCTAAAGGAAGTATGTTTAGGTTCACTTGGGTGGGAAACCCACTTATAACAAATTGGCATCCTGGTATGACCTCTTTTACTTTTCTTTTGGTTCCAGTGGCTAGTTGTACTAGCCATGATTTAACATGTTTAACTTGTTGAAATTTACATTTCCCAACAACTTGTGGGGAAGAATAACTCAAATTAGAACCAGGGTCAATTAAAATGGAAACATGATGGCTGGAAATCGTACCTTCCATATCCACTACTGAAGCTTGGTGGTTAGTTTGTCTATTATCCAAGGCTACATACACTAGTACATTTGCGTCAAATTCCGATGGTGCCTTCGACGCAATTTCCACTTTATATTGTCGGGAGAATGACAAACAAGGGACCCCCTCAAACGTCATTTCACATGACGTCTCTTTTCCGACGACATAGATTTTGTCGCTATTGCGACGTCTTGGAGGTAGCAAGACCGACGTCTTGAACATGGCAAGATCGACATCTTGAATGTGGCAAGAGAGATGTCCTGAACGTAGCAAGAGAGATGTCTGGAACGTGGAAAGAGAGACGTCTTGAACGTGGCAAGACCGACATCTTGAACGTGGCAAGAGAGACATCTTGAACATGGCAAGAGATATGTATGTAATGTGGCAAGAGAGACATCTTGAACGTGGCAAGAGCGACGTCTTGAACGTGGCAAGAGAGACGTCTTGAACGTGGCAAGACCGATATCTTGAACGTGGCAAGAGAGACGTCTTGAACATGGCAATAGAGATGTTTAGAACATGGCAAGAGCGACGTTAAGAGGTATCATCTTCGACGTGGTTTCTATGGGAGAGACACTCCAAGATGTCGCAATAGCAACTTTGTTGTAGGTATTTAAAAAAAAAAATACAATATCAATACTGAGAGGGACAGGTACATTAACCTTTGCTAAGATACTAGCCATATCAATATTTAAATCTATATCATCAGTCTTAGGCAAGGTTGGTTGAGGAGGAGGACTAAATTCCAATAGTAAATGGGGTCTTGTCTAATGAGGTTTAGGATCACTAGGATATGTCTTGGGTGTGTTATCACATGAACTCACAATTGTTGAGCTAAAGTCCAAAAGCTCAAGTGTAATCATGCGTAATAAGAATACAAAAATATACTAGAGAGTAAGTCTTTTTTTTTAGATAGGATCAAAATAATACTTTACTTTATTGGGTACGTCGAAACAAGTGCCATCCAATACAAGATCCTATATACTAATGAGATAGTTGAGCAACATAAATTCCAGAGCCTTCACTAAAACCTTTGACAATTTGTTTGACATTTAGCAAAAAATTATATCATCAATAATACAACTTGAAGTCATTGCAGGTATTTCTTTGTATCCTTTGGCTAGCACAGCAACTTCAGACATAGAATGCAAGTGTTCTATATATATACATTGAGTAGAAGAGAAAATTCATAGAATGCAAATTGTAGAAATTTGAAACAACCATAAAATATTTGGACTCCAAATATAAAGCTCATAATCTTTCATTCCAAGACATTTGAAAATGCCAAACCATGTAAAATTCAATATCCCAATACTCGGTCAGAACAAGGGGCGAAAAAAGACAAATTTAAATACTTCAACAACTATAGAAGATTTGGCCTACTGATATAGAACACATATATATTCCAAGTTTAGTTTCAAATAACAACCAATGTTACTGTTATATACACAACTAATCCATCTAGTTTAAAATAACAACCAATGTTAATTGTCATATACACAGTTAATTTGTGTAGTAGATATATTAAGTGACCGAACATCAGTCATTTTTCAAATATGATCCAAGAACATGACAGGCCAAAGCAGAGTATTGTGAATTTGTTCAAATGGTTTCCTGTATTGCACATTATGAGGAAGGTGCACATCCAAACTGCAGATGGTCTCACATATTTCATATAGAATCTCAGGAAAAGAAACATCCATATATCGAATTACTATATTCAATATACATGTGATATGTTATCTAAGTCTGCAGATGCGTCCATTTAGCCATAATTATTTACATGCTCGCATTCATCAATCCATTCGGAATACCTGCAAACATTTTCAGAAATATAAATGGCTAAGTCATCCATAGAGCTATTTATTACTCCATTGCATATTAAATCCCTCTCCTCCAATTCAATAAGGACGACCTGTGTTCAATAATTCAAACCTCTATAAATATCAACTATTCAACTGATCTAACTACACTACAAAAAAAAGGCACGTGCCAAAACCCAAACACTAAAATATATGGTTTAGAAAGATTACACATCAATGGGCTCGCTCAATACTGTCAATTCCAATTAATCCAAGAGAAGATATTATGTTTAGTAAGGGCTCAAAAGTAGAAAAGTCACTTGTGAAAAATAATACTACATAAAAATATCCTTAGGAAAACACAAAAAACTTCACTGACCATTTATTGAGGTGTTGAAACTCTCCTGGCATATCCTGCATGAAGCCTCCCCGATAATATCTTTCTGATCATTGAATGAATAAAA
>JZKD02S1673276.1:468662-479022 GCA_000966675.3 Picea glauca
TTACATGCATTATCTATTCATAGAATCAAACATTGAAGTCCATGTATTAGTCTCCATTCTAACAAGATAATGTATCCACTATAGGAAGTAGGCCTTGTTATATATCATAGATTGTAAAAAATGAGGTTTCTTATATAATTATTTGCAATTAAGATTCTCATTCAATCAAGTTAATATAGAGCTTGCATTTCAAATGGGTACAAGATCATGACAATGGAAAATTTTGCAGTACTCTATTAGATAATCAATGCCCTGTGTCTATTTAGATTAAGGCAAGCATCGACTCGCTTGTTGAACCCATTATGACATATGGGTAAAGGTTTTGGGGGCCTTGCTTAGGTGAGGTTAACTAGACATATATTGAAAGAATGTTATGATGTTATTGCTCATTACATAAGGCATTCAATATTTTGTACAAGGTTTTCTCTTTCCTTCATCTAAGTCTTTCCTTTCCCTACTTAAATTAGTATTATACTATGTAAGTAGAAATATCTCCAAAAGTTACCAAACCAATTTTTACATGAGTTCCTCCATAACATCGAGCATATTAGAATCTAGAGATTGCATACACTTCAGCCTCCATATATCCACACTGTCAGATTTGGGAATTTATCAAACATATATTTTGGGAGTGTAAGGAAGCCAAGATCATTTTTAGAAACATCAAGGATGTATTTGTTTGGAGAGGGATCTAATTTTATCTTATTTTCAAAACTTTTTTTCTCCTTTCATGACAGATTGCCAGTTTTAGAAACTGGTCCATCTTCTACATTACTCATTTTTTCCACTCTCTAGGCACACCTGATCGTTTAAAGTATTTAGAATGTTCTCGGGTGATTCTCTTGTTTCTTTTTTAGCATAACTTCTTCAGAACCCCACTTAGATGACCTTTTCCTTAGTATTTGACTTCTTACCTCTTAATCATTGTCTTATCTTCATCGAGTTGCTAACTGGAGATGTGCTCTATTTCTATTTGTCATTTTTTACAACTTCATCTATTAGGTGGGGCAAATATCACAGTTAGTTTACCTTTAACTGGTTAACCCTTTGGATTCTTATACTTCCTTTCAACTTTAATCCTCCGATAGTCCTAAACACTGAAAGAAGGGGCCCACCTACTGTTTCATTATTTATTTCTTATGTTTTCATCTGACTATCAGACAAGGTGTCACCTTACCTTGCTAGGCACAAAATGAGTACTAAGGGCGAGGACGGAGAGGACAGGAAGGGTCCCCTTATATATTTTCATACACAACGAATAAACAAGTATGTTGTGAAGACTTTATTGCCACATTCATTACTTCCTTCTTTCACTCCTCCCAATCTACCAAGTCAGACTCACATTAACTTAACACACTTGTGTTTTACTGATGATCTTTCGGAAGTCTCTCATTCTCCTCTGGAGTCAGTTCAGACTATGGGCTCTTCGGTTGTAGTAAACAGGGCATTTGATCCTCCTAAAGCAGTATCCTCTTTCGTCAATGATCATTACAAGCATTTTACGACCACGACACAAGACTTCCCTCAGCATGTTTCTAAGCTTCATAAGCACACTAGACATAGTTTTCCTTCTAAATCTTGGAAGCCCAAAAAGGCACACCGTCGACTAGTCATTGGCATAGACGTGGGACTTGAGGAAACCTTTCACCTCTCCCTTTGTTCCATAGTAGGTAGATTTTCATACAAATCTAAGTGCTCTCTTTCCTTTCTATATTGGATGAAGGATACCTAGTTCCCCATTATTAGTTATGTCCCTGACTACCTAACTCTCCCCTGTGGATGGTTTGGCCTGACTTTCAAAATTTCGGAGGACGCAGAACTCATCTTGTCTAGCTTCTGGGACTACGATGGAGGTAGTCTCATGATAAAAATATGGAACACTACTTTTGACCCTACCATAGAGTATGTCAGTCACCGACATGCCTGGGTTCTTCTACCAGGTCTGCCTCTTAACCTATGGAATAGAACTGCACTTAAGGCCATAGGAAATTTACTGGGTCGCTTTCTAAAAGTTGATGAAGCTTGTCGCCTTTCTTCGGATAAGTGTTTGGCCTGGAAACTTGTTGATTTGGACCTACACATAGGCTTAATGAAATTTATTGAATTTGAATGGTGTGGTCTGGTGTTGGAACAAGGCCTAGATTACCTTGGACTCCCTTTCCAATGTACATTGTGTCATAGAACGAGACATCTCCGAAAGGATTTCTTTGGTAGTTGTGAATCTTCGGTTGAGGAGGAGGCATCAGAACCAGGCTTCAAAGACTCACTGTATATGGATGAAGAACCAGAGGGGCTGGGAGACTCAGTCAGCACAGAAGATTTAAGCACGACTACTCCACAGGAAGTCAACATTGATTCTCTGCTAGGTAAGTTACAATTTTATTGTCCTCGCTTCTTTCACAAACTCTCAATGTGGGAACGAGATTTCCTATTAAACTCTCCTAATTCATTTAGGGATTCGAATGTCATTTAAAAAAAAAAATTGGATTCGATAGTCCTTCCTGTGTCCCATTCCTCAAGGTTAAACCTTCCTACTACAACACCTACTGATACTGCTGTTGATGTTCCCTCTCCCAGTACTACACCTATCACCTTTATCCTGATTATCTCCCCGACCCCACATCCACCTACCTCCCATAATTCTATAGAATTTCCTTCTCTCATTGATCCACCATTTTTACCCCCTAGTCTGGAACCCATCTTCAACCCTTTGGATTCTTCACATTTCCCACCCCTGTCGAAGAGTTCTATTCCTACTCCTCTACAGACCTTTCAAGGGTCAGAACTTATCCCTAATCCAAACTTTGACCCAAGGGGAGAACATTTAGCTGAACGGGTGACTCAAGGAAAAGATTTACCTTGGTCAAGGGCCCTAGGCACTAATTTATCACCTTTCAAGACAAGAAGTTCTCGTAAGAAGCAAGACCTACCTCCTTTATCTACAGACATACCTTCTTCTTCTCAAGATTCAAGGGTGCTTAGATTTAAATACCTGGCTCAAGGTCACCCATGTTCCTTCTCACCTTGAATGTTAGAGGGGTGGGAGGTAACCTCAAACTAGCCTCCATGCGTAGACTTCTCAATTATATTAAACCTGACATTATATTTCTCTAGGAGACTCTCATTGATGATGAAAAGGCAAGAAAAATTTTACTCCCACTTCATCCTACCTGGATGTTTAGTACTGTGAGATTGGTGGAGAATTTTGATGGACTTCTGGTGGCCTGGAACCCAAAATACTTGATCTCTTACCTTTTCATTGTGCAGGTGACATTCTCTTATCAGGTGTTCATTTACCAAATAAAAGAGATTATAATTTGATCAACTTTTATGGGCCGAATACAGGCCGAAGACATTTTTGGGGTCTTCTAGAAGCTAAGGGATTATTGGACCTTAGTAATCTTATCATTGCAGGTGACCTAATTTTTCTACTAGTTCTGATGAAATTTGGGGGGAAAAAAAATTATTGGATCCACAAGCAACTTTTTTTAGAGATTTGTTTACGTCTCATCATTTAGTGGATGTTAAGCCACCTGAAGTGGTGCCTAATTGGCACAACGAAAGATTGGGCTTAGAAGGTATTCAAAATAGACTGGACAGAGTCTTTGTATCTACTACTTTACTTAACCTTTCTACTTCTTTTTTATTGTGGGTTGATTTGCCTTTTATCTCCAACCATGCTCCTGTGTTCCTACAACTTGATTTTGACATTATTCCAATTGCATTTCCTTTTAAATTTAATTCAGATCTCTTGAAAGATGAGCACTTCAACAAACTTGTCAGAGATTATTGGATTAGTAGACAAAATATTCCAGGAGAAGGGGCACAGACACGATTGGTTGGAAAACTCAATTCTCTAAAAACAAAAGTCAAAAAGTGGATAGAAAAACAAAAGAAAAAGGAACATTTACTCTTGGCTAACATTGAAGAAGAAATAACCAGGCTCACAAATGAAAGTCTAGAACTCCTCCCTCATACAAAACTTAATCCTCATCTGATAGATCTTGAATTGGAAAGAAAAATAATTTTGAAGGCAGAAGAGGAACTTTGGAGACTTAAAAGTCGGGCTACTTGGATCCATTCTAGTGATAATAATACTACCTATTTTCATAGGTTTGGCAGCTTCAGAAGGAATAAAAAACATCTCTGGGAAGTAAAAGATGAATCAGATCAATTACATACTGGGCAGGAAGAAATTAAGAAAGAAGTCATGAGACATTTCAACACCTTCTATAAAGACTCTAATAACTCTATTGTTGATCAAATTGCCTCAGTTCGGATTTATCCAAGGATGACTATTGAAGAGGACGTACATCGGATGGAAATCCTGTGTACAAAAGATGAAATTCTGGAGGTACTATGGGGTTTCACCAAGGACAAGTGTCCTGGTCCAGATGGGTGGTCAGTAGAGTTCTACATTTACCATTTTGATCTTCTAGTGGATGATTTATTAGATGTAGTTGAAGAAACCAGATTAATTGGTTCAGTGAACAGATCTATCAATTCAAATTTTTTAACTCTCATTCCTAAACTGAATAGGCTGACATCTTTTAGTGACTTCTATATGATTGCGCTCTGCAATCTCTATTATAAGATCATCTCTAAAATAATAGATAATTGTATTAGGCCCATTTTGTCCTGCTCAATTTCAGAAGAGAAATTTGGCTTTTTAAAAGGAAGACAAATCACCGAATCCATTGAATCAACTTAGGAATGCATTCACAGCATCAGAAAAAGAGGCTACAAGCATTGATCCTGAAAATTGATCTGAAAAAAGATTATGATTCCATAAGCTGGGACTATGTCAAATCGGTACTTCTTCAATGTGGTTTTGGCCTACATAAAACCAAATGGATCATGGGTTGTGTCTCACCAACGACATTTGCAGTTCTCATAAATGGAGAATATTTTGATTTCTTCATTAGTGGCAGGGGACTCAGACAGGGTTTTCCGCTCTCCCCATTACCTTTTACCTTAGTCATGGAAGGTCTGAGTTTGGTATTCAAGAATAAACAAAGAGAAGGATCGCTTACAGGTATCAATGTTTCAAGAGTAGTTAGAATTCTACATCTTCTATTTGCAGATGATCTACTCATCTTGAACAAGGCATCCTTATCTAAATGGTAGGTGATAAATGATCTCTTGAATATCTTTTACAGTGCATCTGGTTTACAGATTAATAACTAGAAATCATCATTCTATCAGTTTGGAGTACATCAATTTTCCCTGGGTTCTATTAAACTCACCTTCAATTTTTCAATTAATAACATGACCACTAGCTTTAAGTATCTTGGTTATATTTTGAAAGCAGACACTTACATACCAGAGGACTGGAACTGGATGTTGTTGAAATATGAAAACAAAATCAATCATTGGTGCAATCAATGGTTATCTATGGGTGGCAGACTTGTTTTAGCAAAGGCGGTCTTAGAAAGCCAGTCGGTCTACTGGATGGCCTTGGCAAACATACTTGCTTCGATTCTCCACTGTATCCGACAAATTGCTTTTAATTTTCTGTGGAATGGAAAAAAAATAAAAAGGGCTTTCATCTGTGCAGCTAGCATCTTATAGCCAGACCTAAGAGATTCAGGGGTTGGGGGATGAGGAACCTTTTTAGCTTCAGTTAAGTTATGGCAGTTAACTCTCTCTGGGGGGCCTTAAAGGTGGATGGATTTTGGCATTGAGTCATTAAATACAAATATTTCACATCTATATCTATCGAAAGTTGGCTCATATTAGACTTGGTTTCTCTCTTTAGGGGCTCTCCGACTTGGAAATATCTCACCAAAACTTTCCATTTTCTAGTTCATGGTCTCTCTTGGCACTCAAGTATAGGTTCCTCGATCCACATAGGGAAGGACCAGATTCTTGGATTGGGATTGTCATCTTATTTGTCAAAAAAATTGATTCAAGCACTTAATCACCGTGGTATTCATTTTCTATTTCAGGCCTGTTGCTTACCATGGCTGGGATTTTTTGGTCATAATTGGCTCACTTGCATAGATTTGAACTTAGGAGGGTCACTTGCTACAGAGTGGCAGAATTATAGAAAGTTTCTTATTAACATTGGAATTCAGTTAACACAAAGACTGGATGCTCTTCATTGGCTTGGAGGAGATCGCTCAGGAAAAATCACAGTCAAAAATGCCTACGACGTCATAGAATAAAAAAAAACATGCTTTTCTGATTAGTGGCTGGAGAACTTCTATCTAGAGATGGGACTGCCCTTTAAAACTCAAACTATTCATCTAGCTTCTTGTGGAGAACAAACTTCTCCTATGGAACAACCTGCAACACAGAGGATTTGAAGGCCCCAACCTTTGTTCCTTATGTATGAATGATTCATAATCGAACATGCATCTCTTTTTCAGATGTGACTTCACCTGTGGTGTTTGGGTTAGAGTTCTGCATACATTAAAATTCATAGGTAATTGGCAGGGTGACTCCATTTTCGATTGTTTTAAAAACTAGATACAAAAAAATTCCCACTTTCCTCATTTACCGGTATTTCTTTGCTTGATTATCTGGTTAGAGAGGAACCTTGTCTTATTTGAGAATGAAATACCTTCTATTCAAAGAGAATCATATATAACTCTATCTTTTCTGAGAGTCTTTTGCACGGAGAAGAAACACAAGAAGCCAAGTAGACAACTTCTACGAGATGTGACTATAGATCCCACTGGTTGGTTTGATAGGGGAGTCTCTGGTTGGTTCGACGGGGTAGCTTCAACTTCAGATCAGAACAATGGTGCGAGAGGAATTATAAAGACATCATATTTCAGAACTTTTAAAAGGTATTTTAACTGCGGCCTAGGGACTAACACTAGAGCAGAGTTACTTGGAGCTTGGGCACTACTCACACTTGATGTCAGGCTAGACCTATCAGAGATTTCAGTTTATGGTGACTCCAAAATAATCATCGATTGGTTATGTGGCAAGAGATAGCTTCAGGTTCATAATTTGGAGGGCTGGAAGGAGAGAATTCTCGAACTAACAAGCAATTTTCACTCCATCTTTTTTCAGCATATCTTTCGTGAATGCAATACAACAACTGATACTCTATCAAAACAACTTCATCAGGCTCAGGGGAAAATTGTTTACTTCCAATGTGTGGGGGAACATGAAGCCCCCCACTTGTCCCTTGAACTTTATTAACTATGTTTTGGTTTTGCTAGGACTTAGTTTTTGTCTTTGAATTAGAGCACACAGGTTGCTACTTTTTTGTATCCTATCTCAGGAAGGCTGATATATTGTTACCATCTCCTCTCTCTCAGTTGCTTTTGAGCACTTTTGCTGATGTTTCACATTGTATTGAACAATTTTTATTTTTACTATATGAATATAAAGTGAAATTTTTTGTAGAAAAAAGAAAAAAAAGGATCATTTGGAATTGAATACTTCCAAAGTTGGAAGGAATATTCCTTGGTCAAATCCATTGGAGGATTGCTTAATGGTAATATAGCATCGTATCAGGTTGGTGACTCTATACTTTAATAAGTCCCAATTATGTTTAATTACTAGTTTAAAAAAAAAATTGTCAAAGTTTTGAGCCAAAGCTAAAGGCCAAGTCCAGGGGTTCTAGAAAATATACGAGGTCCATATCTCACATTAAAATAAAACATGATATTTATTTTCTGCCATGACTGAAGGGTCTGAATCATGTTTATGTAATAGATTTTTTGACGTATAATATAAGCATCATTTCAAAAAAAAAATATTAGTAATACGTACTGAAATTTAATAATAAATTATTCTAATGACAACATTCTCCTAAGAGAAATATTTCTTATTTACTTATTCTGTATAAACCTATCATTTTCGTTCATTGGTGAGCATGTCAACCGTTTCTAATGGATTTCAGCATAGTTCTCGAAAGGAGATAGGAACTGTTCCACGCATGGTTCTGGCACATGTTGATATCAGAAATCATTTGGCACATAGTAAGAAAAGCACTGATCCCAATAGCTTTACATTCACATCTCAAATTTTATGTAACCACAGATTGGACAGTATTTACAAAGATCTTTATCCTCAAGTCAAGACAAGAAAAATAGGTGTGCAATGGGCATAAAAAGTGTGAGACTGAACTCTGAATTTTAAATATTCATAGTTAATGTTACAGTGTAAACAAGACACTAACAAAATTGCCTGCTTCGCACCAGAACCAATGACTTAGATTTGACACTCAACATGAGACTTCATGAGTTCATATAACCAGAATTAGAACAATTCTAAATAAGAAAAGAATATACCACTGTAGTTGGATAATTTCAATTACAATTCTAATATTTACTCTGACAAAGTCAACAACAATGATAGAACTGAAGGGAAACAAAACATTCAAACCCTTAGATAAAAATCAAAGGTGCATAGAAAGAATCGAACCTGCTTTTAAATCAGCTCCAAATATCTGAGACTTAACCTCGTTTAAAAAATATTGTTTTATCACCTGTTTCATCATAAATTTCCCAGGCAGACCGCTCTAATTTTCCCCTTTGAATATATTTCTGTACACCCCTCCGGATTGGCTTCACTATAAAGAAGTACTGAATAGGATTGTCAAGATAAATCATTGCTTCATCAGAAAGGAAGCAACCATAACCTCTTAAGAAAAATAATTATGAGAAAATCACAGGTTTATATTTATCACAAGAAAAAACAATTATTGAGAAATACTTGGAATGCCAAAAATAGAGGAATCCAACATTTTCCCCATTGATTAGCATCAGGACCTTCAATTAACTTTTTGTCGATCAAAATTGGTTTACTGCCATTTGTTGCCACCTCCACAATCTTCTCTACCAAATAAGGAAGCCAAATTGTGCCATCTGAGAGAACCTGTATCCAACAAATCCATGTAAGGGAAGAAAATGAGAGTTTTGAAATATACAAAAGATCGACTGGTTAGCTTGGGTGAAAGGATCATAAGACAAAAAGGTGGGAGGAAAAATATTTTCCCCACCACTGTTAGTATTACAGCACCCACTATTGTATTGCAGCCTCTGTAAATCTACTCTGCTTGATGTGGGCATGAATCACCTTACCCTCTGGTAGGGAATTTCTTTGAGTACATCCCTGCAGAAGACAAATATACACAGTGCAGTCTAAATGTTTACCCGTGATACCCAGAATGCCTAAAGCCTCACTAAAGTGGCCCTGTTTACAGAGTGTCAAGATGGTCAAGAGATGTTGGCTCCTTCTTTCTCCTGTGGGGTGATCTCCTTTGTCCCAACTTGCTATCGATCAGGGTCGGCTGAGTGTTTTTTAGTGTGGGTTATAAAATTTGGGCGCAGTACTAATCGTGCGTGGGTGGGGTTTTGTTTAGTCGTGGTTTTCAAATTTGGGCGGAAAGGGTTTTCAATAGTGGTCAGGTTTTGTTTGCTAATTATTTTTATTTTTATTTTTATAATATATATAATTAATATATGTTTTTTTTTTTTTGGTTTGTTTTTTTTTATTTTTGTTTATATATTTTATATTTTATATAATAATATAATTAATATATTATATTGATGGCGTAACGGTTAAGAACATGAGTTTACTCCCTAGAGGTCATAGGTTTATGAAGATATGATTGTAATGACAATGAAGATGACAGTGATGATGATGACGATGATGACAAAAATGATGATGACGTTAATGGAGGACTTATTTGACCCAAATGTACTAGTCCTTCTGGAGAAGTAACCAAATGTACTAGTCCTTCTGGAGAATTAATTTTTCCAATGTCACCTTTGAGGGTTTTCAATACTAGTCTATATGCAAAGTTAATGGTTTTATTTCATTAATACTATGAGTCCACAGTATAATCTACCATTGGTACAAATTAATGGTCTTACTACCAGCACATGGATTCAATTTACTTCCCTTGAATATCTCCACTGCTCTACCTCTGTCAGATGGGGCTATGACTCGACGCCAATCGCTAGTGTTGTAGCTAACGCCGATGGCTATGCAAAACCTTTGTAAATAAATCCACCATCACTTAGACAATTACCAGAAGAGAGCTCTATAAACCCTCAATCCATGGCTAACAACTCAACTCCACAACTACCAAGTCTGGTCACTATGCTTTAACTCACAATCAAGCGGGGCTACTCGAATACTCCATCATACACAGTGTTGCTTCGGGCTAAATGCGGTAAATCAAAACAACGACCAATGGCGCGGGTGGTGCTTGTTGGGTGGTTTTTTCCTCTGCCTCTGTCGGATTGCGTTTTTCTATCTGAACCTTCCCTAAGCAACGAACGAACGATGTATGGGGAATCGAGACTGGTTTTTGCTGACTTTTGCGAGGTACCTCCCTCCCACCAACCTTCCTCCCACTAAGTTTATTGACATTATTGTCATTATTTTTTAT
>JZKD02S1673276.1:496701-511919 GCA_000966675.3 Picea glauca
CATGACCCTCCTATTACATTCACTCTAGTAACCAACTAACCCTTCACCCTTATTGATGATATTGATCTCCATTGACCATTGTTGACCATGATTGAGCATAATTCATCATGTTTGATTATAGTTTACCATATTTAATGTGGTTGACTCATATTGACCATATTAATAACCTACACTTGTTCTAAACCTGCAACTAGCACACTAGTTTCCATTAAGGCTTAAGGAAGCTTTTCTCATGATACCATTTTACTAATCAGTTGGCATCCAACCTCTCAAGTACTCAATGCTTCGACACTGAAATTTTCACGATGGTCCCAAATAGATTTTAACCCTTTACACACTATAATCATTTACCCCTATAACTCATGACACGAAAATCACACCCTAAAAAATTCTAACCACTAACTACTATGACCCCAAAGTGTCGTTATTATAGCAAACTTGTCGCAACATCCGTCAAATGCAACATATTTATAGATTTTGAAATGTCACAATTCCAATGTAAAAAAAACCTAAGTGACCATTAGTATTTTGACTTGGTCAACATATTAAGGTGACCATTGGAGGGGAAAACCTAGTTTCCAAAACGTCGCAATTGCGACATCAATCTTCACAAATGGGGCAAGAACGACGTCCATGTCACAAACGTGGAAAGAGAGACGTTCCGGTGGAAAACATGGCAAGATCGACATTAATGTGGCAAGAGAGATGTCAACGTGGAAAGATCGACGTTATCGGGCAATATGATTTATTTATTTTTAAATTTCCTCTATTTTGCAACAATAAGGACAATTTTGTCCATAACGCCGCAAACAAAACGTCAGAATTTTTACAATATGTACTAGTGATAAATGTGTGGCATGCTCCCAGCCACTTCATTGATTGTGGTAGCCTCTTGGACATTGTAGACCCTCTTATTTTTCTATTTCCTATGCAGACAGTTCCTTAGCAGATGTTCCTCTCCAGAACCCTAACATTTCAAGGGTTCTTTCTTTGTGTTATCAATCTTACTTGGAACTGCTCTAAATGGTTTATTTCCACTTTGGGATGGAAAATTTTGTTGATACACACTTCTGGTAGGAAGGCTCGTCCTAGAGCTCTTCCCATGGTTCTTAAATATCGAGGGTTTAAACCCCGTATTTTTGAATCCTGAATTGTTTTTCTTCTTCCAGTAGTCATTGGGTTATGTCTTATTCTTGAATTGCTCATAACAATACCTTGATTTCAGAATAACATCTTATAACGTATTTGGCTCATCAAACTCAATTATGTCCTGGTAGGACTAAGGTATTCCACTAATAAATCCTTGCATCTTTAATTTTTCATCCTTTATGTAGGGCACATACCTCATCAACTTGAGAATTTTTTTGATATACTCATCTATGGTGAGTTTCCTCAGCTTGATTTCATAGAACTCCTTGGTCTTACCATGAAAGTACTTTTCTGACAGATACTTCTTCTTGAATTATTTCTCAAATTGTTTCCATGACAAGTCCTTCTCAATGTTTCCTTTCACATTCCTAAGGTCCTCCCACCAAATGGAATCTTTCCCATTCAGTTTGAAAATGGCTATCCGAGCCTTTAAGTTTTCAGAGTAGTCATGGACTCTGAAATACTTCTTCAAGCTGAGTAGCCAAACTTCTGCTTCTTCCCCCTTTTTAATATCTCCATTGAAGGTGGGAGGTTTGTCTTTATTGAACTCTTCATGGTCATGACTCTTGGCATGTTTCATATTTTTTCCTCTCATCTGAGAATGGGAACTATTTTTTCCACTAGAACATTCCTTGGAGTTGTTAGTGTCCTTAGAGGGACATTCCAATGAGTGTCTCTTGGCTCCATGTTGGGCCTTCCTTGAGGTGATCCTCTTGGTGTGGCCACTTTCTGGACCATTCTTTTGTATCTCAGGTGGACTTGGAGTTTTCTTAGTATGATGCATGTCCACATGACTAGAGGTTGGACCAAGTTGTAGTTTCCTTTGTATATTTGATAGACTTTGTAGTAGGACTACATTAATTTCAGACTATTTTTCCTACTCCTTTATCAACCTTTGATTGTCATCCTTATAACTCTGTAATTATGCAATGAGGCTTCTTATAGTTTTGACCAAATCTGGAGGGGTTTCCACTTCCCTCCTTTCATCAAATTATTCCTCTCTATTGTGGAAGCTCTCCCCCAACTCATGGTGTGTCACTATCCATTACATTGTATTTTCCCCACTATTCATTG
Source organism: Picea glauca (assembly GCA_000966675.3). NCBI lineage: Eukaryota > Viridiplantae > Streptophyta > Pinopsida > Pinales > Pinaceae > Picea > Picea glauca. The sequence continues at coordinate 498,925 of JZKD02S1673276.1, forward strand.
ACTGCTTGAGTGATGACAAAACATTTTTTGTTAGTTACTAATCTACCGATTCATGAACACACATAATATTGCAAAGTGAAGTTATCTTCTTTATTTGGAAACATTAGAAACATACAATGCAGATTTCCAAAGGATCTTTCAACAATAGAAGGTTTTGTTCCTCTCTTCAGTAGAGGTTAAAAAAAGTTTCTTTATAGAATGGGGGTAACGTAGGGTGTTACCCCATAAAGTTTTCTAATAATATTTTATATGAATCGTGCATGAGCCCAAGTTGGCCAAGTGTTGTTTCCATGCTCTGATACCAATTTGTAACACACCCAACCCATACATACCCTTTATATGGATGGGGAATCAAATTTTTTCTCATTCAAATCATCTCAAATCACCTCTCTGAGGTATTCATCCTCTTCTACTCATCTGTAGCTTTCTAACAACTGTTATCGGCTCAAAATCTTATCATTGGATTGCAAGATAAAACCTCCTAAGTTATCTGGGAATTATTAGTTGGGGTCTTCAACGTTCAGTGTTGAATGCCCCCTTTCTTACTGTACACATACTCCCCAAAGTCCCAAAATATCTCCACGTGGCCTTGGACATTCAGTGATCATTGTTTCATATTTTTGGCATTCGACGATCGACGATTGATGTTGAATGTTTCGGTGTTAGAAAATCAAAGATCGATGTTCTACGTTTTCGGCGTTCAATGATTGGAGATCGACGTTCTATGTTTTCGTCGTTTGGTGATCAATGTTGATCTTCCCTCTACTATAATATGCACCAAATATTTTGAACTCCCAAAGTCCCAAACTCCCATATTCCCAGTCGTGTCACCAACCATGTTGGCAAGCCAGACATGAACTAGAGGGTGACATGCAGCAGGGGCCAGGGGAGACACATGTCCTCAATAGGGGGTGACTTGTTTCATGCTCTAATAGTAATAAGGGTTATGTGAATCATCCATATCCTGGTGACATGTGGCACCTTAGTTGTGGATCCACATCACACTATATGATGCCCGTGAACCATGTCATCCCCCGACATACATCCTTATAACTTCTTTCAAATATCACGGTTGATATATTTCCACGTAGACCCATGTATCCATGGCTCCTATTACTTTGCGACTCTGGGCTTCGGATATTAACAACTCTCACATTGTGGATACCCTAAAGAGCCTAGTCTCTAGAATATCTAATCTAGCGCCACATGTCCTCATCCTATCAATGGTTGAGATTCACTTTGTAGTTCGTGAATTCAAAGGTTTTTACACTTTGAAGAATCTTATAGGGTCTTTTCTTATAGGTTTTGGCTCTTGGATTTTATCCTCCTTCATGGCCTTTTTGTTATTCTTAGATGCCACAGGCTTTGGCTCTTGGATTTTATCTTCCTTCACAACCTTCTTGTGCTTATTAGATGCCACAAGATTTGGTGCTTGGATTTTCTCCTCCTTCACAACCTTCTTGTGCTTCTTAGATGCCATAGGATTTTCTGGGGGTGAATCTATGATATTAATAATATGACCCTTCAGTGATGGATTTAAAATAATTTTATGCTTAATTCTTAACTTGTTAGTTTTCCTACTTCTTGGTCTCCTCTAATATATGTCCTTTGTTCCTTCATTTCACCTCTTTTCTTGTTTCTGGTTATCCTGGAAATTTCTTCGTCTTCATCCATCTTTGGTATTGATTCTATGGTTTTCTTATTGGTCCCCTCATCATTAGGGCTTAGCTCAGGTGCTGGAGAAAATGTCTCTATTTCTGCAGTAATCGGTATTGTTGAGTAACCTCTTATTTTTATTGTACATAATGATTCTTTCCTTTTATTCTAATCACTTTCTTCTTCCTAGAAGGAATTGAATGTTTTCCTGGTTTAGTTTGAGCACTCTTTGATATTTCTTCTTGCTTTCTTTTATTGGAGCGAGTACACATTGATCTTGAGGGAGTAACAGGTTCTGTAAATTCCTTCAAATTATCAAAATCCTTTTTTGAAATTGAAGCATTGAGAGTATGAGTCTCATCCTGTTATTCATTGTCTCATTTATTCAGATATGATGTCTGAGCCTATGAGCCTTCTGCTTGGGACATTTGAATCTTGGCTGAGAAATTCTCTACCTTCTTTGAGATCCTATTCCTTTTTCTAGTTTTCTTCTGCTGCTTAACTGAAGGTGTGGTTTCAAAGCCTCCCCATAATAGAAACAGTTCCCAAGTTCTGTCAGTTTTCTTTAACTCATGAAGAATCAACAGCTTGATCAAACCCCAATGGTACAAGATATCTCCTAATGGACTCGATTTATCTGATTTGGTTTGTATTTTTCTTTCCATTTTAGATAGAATCCTTAAGAAATAGTAAGGGACATTCAAACATTTCCCAATCAGGTGTAATAAAAATCTGAGATGGTATAGGTAAAACCTAGAATATCTCCCATCTCCCGTAAAATGTCATTGAATCGAAAACAGGTGATTTGACCATTCAGGCTTTAACATGCACAGGGGCATCCCATTGATCCAAGGAGGATTTTGGTATTCATATTTTAAAAATTGGTTACAATCTCCAACAATGAACTAGTTCTTGAACCAACACTCCCCATCCAGAGGGAGACCACACACATCAGCTATAGACTTCTTTGCAATTTCAAAACTCAAGTCTCCTACTGTAACAGTGATGCCATTAAAATACTGAGCAAATGAAAGAGCCAAACCTGAATCATAACCATTCATAAGCATGTGTACATATTCAAACCATCCATCCTAATTGAAAGGTCTCTCAAATTATGGGTATTCAGCAATAACTTTAGGCCACAGGTCCTCTCTATGATGTAGCTTTCCTCCTATGTGATTGTTTGAATAAGTCATGGAGAATCAATAGAGAATCGAAATACGATATTCAATTTCTGATAGGTTCAAACGCTGAGCATTCACAACAAAATTAGGGTGATTTATGAAATTACCAAGGATCAATATAATAGTTACCAACACCTACCTTGTGTATAAAATGATACTAACTACATGTAGATTATCTAACTGATTTAACACTCGATTTGGCAATGATGATCTAATAATATGATGAAAAATTTGGTGCCCCACTTTTTCAAACATGATGGATGAATGATGAATCACAGGTCAAGAAACTTTAACATGTGTCCCTGCACTCCAGCAATGAATTCCATCTAATTCAGAGGTGGTCATCTTTGATGGTACGAACACTTTCAAAATTTCCCACTCATTCATTTCTCAACACATGAAACAAGGAATTATGGCCAAAAATGTTGAAAATATTTTGCAACGCATATAATAGGTAAGAAGTGGCCAAAAGTTGTGGAATGTGTAGGATAACTAGTAGAAGGTTAGGAGTTAGGTGTCATGTAGGGAGAGGAGGAGTGTAGGTAGGAAATGCGAGCGATATCGGGACATGTTATGCAAATTTCGGAGGGGGGTATGAGTGGTAAGTGGAGTTGAGAGAGGGGGGTATGAAATGTTGTGGGAATGACAAGTGGTAGTGGTAAAACTACTTTTCATACCCCCCCCCCCACCATTAAAGGTAGAAAGGTCAGGGGGTGCGGAAATGATTATGAGTCATCGATATGGGAAGGAATGTTGTCGCCCATAAGATTTGTGTGATGCTTATCTGCTCCATAACTAAGAGATTTTGTCGATTTCACTTTTCCAATATACGCCATGAAGAAAAACTTTGTTTTTTTATCATTTTGGAAATAGTTGACAACTTGGAATATTTTTTTTTGTTTGTTAATTTGTGCGGAACCTGTTGGCTATGCGATTAACCTGTGGCTTGAGAAACCGTGACTCAGGGGCATCTAAGCCGTCAAAATCACCCAGGGATCGCACCCGGCCTGAGCCACACCAACCCTTAACATGGTTGGATTTTTTGTCCCCGCAGGTTTCGAACTGGTGACTTTAACATCACGGAGTGGCTTAACAACACACTCCATCACCGACTGTCCTACACCTTGGGGGACAACTTGGAATATTACTTTCAATCTTAGAATCACTAAAAAATGGATATCAATCAGGATAATGATTATCCTATAAAATTATAGGACCCTAACAGGAATGAAGGTGCATTACAAAAAAATTCATACCATCTTAAACTGGCCCACCCCTAGGTCACTCACATATTTGTGAGGATTCTTCAGGATATGGAGCTATTACAGGTGCTTTGTGAAAGGATTTTCACAATTGGCTACACCACTGACAAACTTCATAAATAATGGGGAATTTTGATGGTCATAGTATGCATAGGTATCATTTGATACAATGAAGAGGGTGATGAGCACTTGTCCAATATTAGCACTCCCATATTTCATGTAGCCTTTTGTATTGGAGTGTGATGCATCCGGTGAGGGGATAAGATTAGTATTGATGTTGAACTGACATCCGATAACTTTTGAGAGACAAAATTTGAGGGATCCTGAGAAGATATACCTGATATATGATAAGGAGATGTTGGCCATCATGCATGCATTGGCCAAGTTCAGAAAATAATTAGTAGGAGGATGCTTTGTGGTGAGGACTAGCCACAACAACTTGAGATATTTATTGGAGCAACGAGACTTGAATGAGAGGCAAAAAAAATGGGTGAGTAAGGTTCAGGCATATGATTTTGACATTAAGTATGTATAGGGGAAGAATAATATAGTTATTGATTCCTTATACAAGAGACATGTAGTCTTCTCCATGACATAGATCTCAACAGACTGAAAGTCCATTCTCTTGGTGGAATACTCTAAGAATACCTTTTATTGTGAGATAATGGAGGGAAGTATTTAGGATGATAGGTACAGGGTACTGGATGACATCATCTAATACAAGGAAAAGATATATCTTGTCCCTGAGTGCACGCTCAAGGATAATATTTTGAAGGAAGTACATGACGCACCACTGGAAGGGAACTAGGGGTATCTGAAGGCCTACATGAAGGTGAGGGAGACATTCTCATGGAAAGGTATCAATTAGGATGTACTTCATCATGTGAGGGAGTGTATGGCTTGCTAGTAGAACAAGTCAGAATTCACATATCTAGCAGGGCTACTTCATCCATTATTGATTCCAAAGCGGAAGTGGGACAACATTTCCAGGGAATTCATCACATGATTTCCAAAGGTGCAGGGAAAGGATTGTATCTATGTGGTAGTGGACAGAATGACCAAATATGTGCACTTTGTTTCCATTCCTACATATTGCAATGTATCTCAGGTAAAATATATATTCTTTAGGGAGGTGTTCAAGCTCCATGGTCTCCCAAGGAACATAGTTAGTGACCGGGATAGTAGGTTTCTCAATGTGTTTTCGTAGTAGTTTTTTAGGATGTCTGGGACAGATTTGACACCTAGTACTAGTGTTGTGTCTATTTCGTCACTTGGGTGAGCAAAATAAGGGAACTTATAAGTCTATTTGGGCCTGATAGACAAGACAAAGGTTAGTGCATGAGTTAGGTAATCCAAGCACACGAAATAAGCAAGAAAACAAACTAAAAACAACTAAGGAAATAAAACTAGAATGCATAAGAAAATTTGAACCAAAATCAATCAACCAAATGACCAAGATTATGCCACCAATGGATAACTATATTAGTTGGAAAAACACCGTAGAGAAAGGAGGACTTATGGATCCCCTCTTCCTCCTTGGGAGGGCTCTTGAGTTCCCTATTGGAGAGCTCTTCTTACAATGATAAACAAGAAAGAAAATGGTGAAGAAATCCAAGCCTATTCCCTCAAGAGGTTAGTGGAATGGCCTATTGGAATGTTTCTATAATGCTCCAATGAGAAAAGAGGATTCTCAAGGGAGGATTGAGGCAAAATAAAAATACTATAGAAATATTAAATTATTAGTGAATCCATGGCCTCCATTTATAGCATGTCTTCAAGGAATTATTCAGCTAGTTCTTGGTGTGAACAAGGTTCCCTTTAGGGTACCATTGTAATGAACAGTGTTGATAAGAATTGCAAGAGAGATCCTGTCGAAGGGAGAGGGGAAATTGTGGGACCCAAATATGTCTCTAGGGAGAGAAAAGAAAATTTGTATACAAATGAGGTGGGCATGCCCCATGCTTGTGTCATGTAACTAAAAAATGTAAGACAGTAACTGAAGTTGTATGATGATGTAGATAACTGCAGTGCCCTCCAAGGCAGTTTGATAACGACAAATGAAAATTATGATGGTGAACATACTCTGAAAAGAGGCAAGGATGATTATAAGAAGTGTCGATGACTCGTAGGCATTGAATGACTAACAAATTCAGGGGTCTTCAACTGGTATAAAAAAACTGCAATATTCTCATAGTAAGACCCATCGTAACATGATATTTTGCTGAATTCGAATGTTATGGGGATCAACGAAATCAGAGTGAAATGATGGTTCTCTTTGTGTCATCTAAGACTCCTCATTGTAAAGGTAATGAGAGTCAAGATACTATCTCCCTTCTAGAAACTGTTTTGATGTCGACAGACAGGGAGCCACGACTCCAATAAGAAAAGGGCTTCATGAAATCTGTGGAGATAAGATCAGGAACTGATAGGGAACATGGACGAAGTCAAGAGGCAGTGAGACTCAAGACTTCCCTTGGTTGGGGGTATATTTGAAGGATGAGTGGAAGAAACCATGAAACTGTATCTAGTGTTAGGGGGATGAATAGACATGGGGTTAAATTACGCCAAAGGAATGACAAAGTGGACAAACTCAGAGATCATGGGTACATGGACTACGAGATACTCAAGGTTTATGGATGATGTCGGATAGTGGATGCCCCAACCAAGGGATACATGGGTTGCGTTGCCAAAAAAGGAAGGTCGTCAAGGGTGACGATAAAAATCTAAGTAAATACTATAAACAAAGGATTTTTAAAATTACCAAATAAATAAAGAATAATTTGGGATGAGTGTATAGATACAAAAATGGGTGCCCTAGTACAAGATGGCTTGTCCGGTGAGGGCACAAGTTACAAGAGGAATTGGTGGAGTGTGGGGGCCCCATGGGTGGGTTTCTATATGAGGTAAATGAACGAAGGGAAATATGCATATGGGAAAGATAATTGTGGATGAAATGGAGGGTTAATGATACTGCAGAGGTGCAGTCAAAATAGAATCAAGATGAAATAACCTGGGAGTCCATTGGGAAAGATAGAAAAATGATGAGAAAGAGTATGCGGCTTATTCTTGGAAATGCGTAAGACTATCGAGACTCCCATCCCTAGGGGGTGAAAGCAGCATGAGTGTCAAAGTACCAAGGGGAACTATGAATGGGACAACTCATGTGGGGGATAATGCTATTGGGTGACAGTACCAAAATGCAGCAGAGGTGCCAGTACTGCAGATCCAGATGTAGGAACCCTAAAGGTGAATGTCGGAGGGAGTGATTGGTCGATGCAATTGATATTCAAATGGAATGATTACATGCCAGTGTAAATCATATACCTAAAGGGGTTTCACTATTTTATGATGACCAAGTACCTACACACATTAAAACCAAATACCCAATGTGAACAATATCTGAAGATAAAGAACATATAACAGTTATTTGATAATTTTGAACATGAGCATGTGTACATGGACGTGATGTGAGAAAAAGGCTCCCTTGGGGCCAAGTGCGGATGGTGACCCAGGGAATGTGATTGTGTAGGCGGCAAGACCCTGATCCCGTGGATGAATTTAGATCGAGAAATAGAGACTCTGGGCTCTTGTAACTAAGTGTGGAAGTTGGGAAAAAGGGCCTATATATGGATGGTGGGCCCATAATGACACCTCATTTGCACTGACCTATTGGTGATCTGGCGAGAGTGTTGTGAGGTGTTTTGGAAGAATATGGGAGCTTCATGATACCGATCATGTAGGTGAAAGACCTCTTGTGAGAGGAAAAGTTCTCGATGATGGAGCATAATCCAAGGGAGATCAAGGGTAGTCAGTTCTTCCAAGATGTCTTTGTTGCAGTGAAAAATGTGGGAATACAGGGGATCCATGGAGGTGACATGGGTGAATGTCAAGTATGATTGTCTTCAAGTGGTGAAGATGTAGAGGGGATGTCTCAAGTAAGTTGCGATGAATCGCTTGACATAAACCAAATGTTCAGATACTGTGGGGGTAAACTGTGGTAGGGGGTAAGATTTCCTGGGGGAAATGAACCAAGAATTGGGGGAATTGGGGGGAATATTCTCAGACAGTCTATCCATGAACCATGGAGGGGTAGGAAGTAACTTAGGTTCAGGGGAGGTGATTTTAAAATTATATGGAGAAGGGATGGGGGGAGTCACTTACATCATAGGAGGTGAGTTGGTCGAAGTATTTTGAATAAGGGTTATTTGAAAATGCATGTATTCAATGATCAAAGGACATTGGTATGTGAAATGAGAAAGTGAGTCACAAGGAGAGAAATGGAATCTCATCCATTTGGTAAGTGAGGTTGATACATAATGGATTTTGATGACGTGGGTACCTGAAGGTGTTGGTGGAGAGGGATCTTGCTGAAAGGTTTGACATACTATCATTAGCGTATGTCAAAATTGAGGTAGAGATGGGCAATGATGAGTGAAATGGCCATACTTTGAATAGATGGAACATGAAAATTTGGTTCGCATCCCTTTACTTCTTGTAGTAGGGGATGTTGTGGTAGTACTAGGTGTGATTGGTGGAGCGATGAGCGATGTGGTTGCTCGAGGGATTTGGATCAGATTTTGTAACTTACGAAAATAAGGACATCTATTAGTGGGGTGTCCCTCTCTTTCGTGGAGCACGCAAGGCGGTTGGACTCATGGAGGAAGTGGAGCTATTTTCTCTTTCTTCTTTTGTCTTCCCCTAGTTGTAGAAGTTGTGCTGGTAAGTGGGGGAGAGGGTGGTGTGGCCGGAGTTAGTATTGGAATCTGCATCGGGATTCCCTATGATTGAGGATGGAGGGATGGTTGAGGAACCATCATAGGTGGGTGTAGATACCATACATGTATGGAGAGAACCATGTTGGGAAGGGTAAATGTCTCAGATACCTGAAATGATTGTACTCCCGGTTGGGGGTAGAAGAAGGGAATCTGAGTGATGGCTTGGGGAATTTTTTCCCAAACTAGGATTTTTCCCTGGGGGAGGATGAAATCAGGAATAAGTGGTGTAGTAGGGTTCTCAGGTAATCCTTGAGGTAGACTTTCTTAAACTAGTGGGACATCGAGGTGGGGAGATGCCTCAGTGAAAGGGATGGTGTCTCTGGTGTCAGTTCCATTAGAAGATATGACACACACTTGTGATGAAGGGTGTATGAGAGGTGGTGCTCCATGGTATGCCTCTAGCAAGGATTGGTCCTTGAAAATTTTGAGGCCCATATCCATGAGTGGATAAGCATTAGAAATAGTGCAGACAAGAGGCAGGATGTTATCGATGTTGGTAGAGTGATTAGACTCATAATGTGAAACTTGGTTGATGGTGATGATTTTCCCGTTGTGAGGGAACATCATCATTTGAAACAAAGAAGAGGCTATTACCTTCATAGCGTACATGTAGCTACGTCCAAACAAGATGTTGTAATCAAGTTGGGTGTCAATAACCTCAATGTCGATAAGGATGGTTTTTCCCCTGAGTTCCACGAGGAAGTTTTGAAAGAGCCCTTCATGGGAGGATGGTCAACCATCATAACCTCTTAAAGTGATGGCGGATTGTACTAGCTCCAGGGAGCCAAGTTTCTACCATACAATTTTGGACATGATGCGTGTGGATGCACCTTCATCAATGATACATCGATGAACCATGATGTTATGAATCTTGACTGGTATCTGGAAAGCTACCAAAGCAGGGAGACAAGGTTCCCCACTATCTAGATCGAATGTGATGAGTCTAGTATTAGCTGGGTTGACTTCCCCCAAGGCAAAAATTAAGGATTTATGTTGATTTGGACAAGTTTGGAGGGCCTTCAATATAGACATGGCTATAGGAGATTTCCCCAAGTCATCAACTAGACTGTAATTTTGTGTTTCCCTATCCTGAGGGTTGTTAACATTCCGTCGTAACAAAATGCGAGGGATACAAATGGTGGGTTCAGTGTTAGGGAATGGAATCATCAAGGGTTGTCCGGTTGTAGCTAGAGCTACTTCTAGAGTGGTGGGAGTAGATTCAGTGGGTGTGTTGTATTGACAATTGTGCATTTGCAGAAGAATTTCTTCTTCACTAGTGAGGAGGATATTGCAATCCACCAAATTTCTAGGGTTTTGATATTGTCCCATTTGTGGTGGGCAAAGTTGTACGTCCTATTGGGTATTCATCACACCTTGGTGTGGAATAAGGTTTGCAACATGGTCAGGGATGTTTTTTGAAAATACTATTGTGGGGCCTGGTGAGGGGTAGGTGGTGCTGGAGGACGTAGCGTGTTCATGGATTCTTTCATCCATTTGAATTCAGAAATTTGGGGGAAATGGTGAGTGTAATTTCCATGCTCACCATAAAGAGTGCAAGGTAATTTTCTCTAGAGGTTGTTGTTGTTGTTCCTCCCTTGGCATTTGTTGATATTTTCCCCTTGGGTGTTCTGGTTACCCTGATTCTGGTTACCCCCAGCAGGTTGGTTTTGTTGGGGATTATTTCCTCCTGGTCCTAGGTTATTATTGTTTCAGTTTTTCCCTTTATTTTCGGCATTATTCGGTTGATGGGACATATTTTCTTTATTTAACTATTCAAAAGTATGAAATTGTTGAATGGGAGAGGGCTAAACAAAGTTAGCACCGATGTGTGGTTGTCCCTGTGGAGGAGTAATTGGTTGGGGAGGACCAGGAAATGGATAATACAGATTATGTTGTGGTAATGATCCATAAGGCGCATAGGAAGGCGAATCGCTTTCGCTTGTGCCCAGGTTATATATTGAGGTAGAGGGGGAACTTGAACTTGGTTATGAAGTTGGGTGCATGATGGGTTTTGGCAAGGGTCCACTCATGGGTGGAGGGGGAGCAACAGGATATGGTTGTTGGTAAAGGGGAGGAGGGTAATAAGATGGATTTCCATATATTGGTGGATATTGGGGTGTACCGTACATAGGTGGTGGTTGGATGTATGGGTTGTGGTGTGTTGTGGTACCAATCAATCCGTCTACCGTGTAATACATCCTAGGTTTGTTCTGGCTAAATGGTATGGGTCTCTGTGCATCAGGTATTACCGTGCATAAGTAACCCGACTGAGCATAAATGAGGTCATACTATTGAGCCTTGTTGATGGCTTCCTCTTCAGTTTGGGGGAAGTTGGATGCCACATCTTTGGAAAATATAGAGACGACTGATTTGGGAAACCAATCGAGACGTTGTTCTTTGGTGGTTTCTAGTTTACATAAAATACGTCGTCATCGCCATTCGTGAATATGGTCGAAAATATGTGTAGCTGAGGTTTGTTTGCACTAGGAGAGCAGTTACAGATTAGTGTCATGATGAACTGGTAGTTGAAATAAGGCCAATAATTCTTTGGACAAGGATTCAAAAGTCACATGGGACCCTAATTATTGGACACACCTACCACACTTAGAGGGGGGGGTGAATGAGTGTGGGGATCTTGTTCCCAAAACTTCCCTCTTATACAAAAACTCCTTAGTTAACATTCAACATTTTCTCATTACTCATTGTTGTCATTTATAATCAGTTAGAAATGAATACATATCAGCATCATATATCAGCAAAATATCAGCAACAAATCATCTCCACAAGGAACACAAAGAACACAAGATGTATGTATAATTTTTCCTTTTATTATGGACTTCAATCCGGGGGTTTTTTAGCAACAACTGAATAGAGTACAACTCTACAAGAGTACCATATCTATATGCAAGACTCATCTTACATTCTCAGCACCAACTGAGATGAGGCAACAATCCTCAATACATATCAATCTGTCAACATAAACAAGTGCATCAACCATGCACCAGCCTGTGCCAAACAACTTGTAATCAACCTGTACCATAAACAAGTGCATCCAACTATGTACCAAGTATATACCAATCATGTGTCAACTACTCATCAACAATGACTCATCAATATGTACCAACATAATCAACTATACACCTCATGTATGTGCCAACTCATCAACTACTTGTCTCAACCATGACTAGTTTTGGATTAGTCAACAACCACAAATTGAAATAATCATAACTTTGTACCTGTAAAAATTCTTTAGTGTGTTTTATGCAATTACTCCAGGTGGAACTACTTGGAACCTCTCAGAAAAGGAGTTATAGAAAAATTGGCATACCTTGCTGAATTCTGGCTTATTCTAGAGAGTGATCTTGTAGAGTGTTCCCCGCACAAAATATTCATGGAATTTCTCTAAAACTATTACAAAAAATACTATACACTGTACCCTAACTGACACATTTGGTCTCACTGAACTTGTATCTTTTATGAATAAGTTATGACATTTTTACCCAAAACACCTGTTTTTGACTAGTTTCATGACTAGCCACAAACCTTATTTTCCACGGAGTGTAACTCTCAAAATACAAAAACCTACAAGATGAATTATTTTCCACAGATACTTGGGTATGTTTTCTCAATTTCATAGCAATTTCACGGTCTGAATCATTATAGAAAAAAAATTTATAGTGAAAATGGCAAGATGACCTATAAATAACATACCTTAGAAAGCATCATCAAAATAATTTATCCTCCCTTCAATTCCGGCCCTCTTTTCTTCACCTTCCTTCTGAAATTCAGCTTATATATCCTTGGTTACCTTAGTCACCTATATATATTCAATATTCTCAAGTGTTCCACACCAAAAATTCTCAAGAAGATCTCACAAGAAGCTCTCCATCAATACTCCAAAAGATATTCTCACAAGAAGCTCTCCATTGATCCACAAAAAGGATGATTTACAAGAGACCATTTCTATCTTATTTATACTTTCATCATATAGGTCACTTAACCTATTTTTAGGTCACTTACCCATTTCTAGGTCACTTAACCTATTTTCCTTATTTTAGGGTTAACCACTTTCCATAAATAGAAAGTTCTCCAATACTTTATCATTTAAATATTCCTTC
>JZKD02S1673276.1:529332-545240 GCA_000966675.3 Picea glauca
ACTGTCCACAGCTGAACCAAGTAAATTTGAGGAAGCTATAAATGATGAACATTGGATCAAGGCTATAGAAGAAGAACTAAATCAAATAGAGAATAATGAAACATGGGAACTAGTTCCAAGACCAAAGGAAAAAATTGTGATTGGGACAGCATGGATCTTCAGAAACAAGAGAAATGAAGATGGATAGTTAAACAAAAATAAAGAAATACTAGTGTGCAAAGGATATGATCAAGTTGAAGGAATATATTTTGAAGAAACCTTTTCTCCCATGGCCATAATTGAAGCAATTAGAATTTTCTTGGCTTATGCATGCTCCAAAAGGATCAAATTGTATTAGATGGATGTAAACTCATCTTTTCTAAATGGAGAATTAGAAGAATAATTCTACATAGAACAACCATAAGGGTTTCTACTATCAAAAAAGGAAGACTATGTTTACATATTGAAGAAATCTCTGTATGGACTTAAGCAAGATCTTAGAGATTGGTACTCAAGATTGGATAGGTACTTACAAAAAAAATGATTTAGAAGAGGAAATGCAGATAATAAACTCTACATAAAATTGGATCAAGGCAGTATGATTATTATTGAAGTGTAAGTTGATGACATCATCTTTGGAAGTGATCATGATAGATTGAGTCATAATGTTTCCAAGGACATGCATAATGAATTTGAATTTTCCATTTTTGGGGAGTTAACTTTCTTCTTGGGACTCCAGATATCTCAGCTATATGAAGGAATTTTCATTTCCCAAACCAAGTACATCAAATAAATGTTAAATAAGTTCAAAATGGAAGACAATAAACCTATGAGTATTTCTATGGTTACCGGTTGCAAGTTGAGAAAAGATGATAAATATAAATAAGTGGATCAAAGATTGATCTACATATCAATTATTGGTAGTATACTATATCTGATAGATTCAATACTAGATGCAATGCAAGTAGTTATACATGTCACAAGATTTCAAGCGGCACTAAAGGAAGCCGATTTTATGGTAGTGAAAATGGTCTTCAGATATATTAAAGGAACAACATATTTTAGGCTATGGTATCGAGAAGAAAATGAGTTAACTATGGTGTCCTACAAAAATGTCGATTGGGAAGGAGGTATTGAATATAGAAGAAGTATAAGTGGAGCATATTTCTACTTAGGTGACTGCTCAGTTTCGTGGTTGAGAAAGAAGAGATATTTAGTATCCTTATCCATAGTAGAAGAAAAATATATCACAACAACAACATGTTGTACTCAGATTCTTTGGATGAAGAAAACTCTACAAGACATACAAGTGAGATATGATGAGCCTATTTTGATACTCTACGACAACACCAATGATATAAACATCTCCAAGAATCTATTTATGCATTCCAAGACCAAACATATTCCTGTTAAGTTCCACTTTCTGCGAGAACCAGTCACAAAAACGAATATCAAGTTGGAGTACATTGGAAAAAAAGAATAGATTACAAACATCTTCACAAATCCTCTTCCTACGCAGACCTTTGAGTATATTTGACAAAAACTAGGAGTAATTTATTCTCCAAATCGATTTCCATAATATTTTGCAAGAACAAGAAGGGGAATGTTGGAAGGGTGATTCACCCTTTGTCATTGATGTTAAAGGGGGAGAGAAAAATAGTAAAACTATGGGGAGTCAACATGAATACAAAATGATAGTACAATCGTTGGTATTAGAGAATAAATATAGGGGATAACAATTGTTTTACTAAGTTTCCATCAATGCCAAAGGGGGAGATTGTTGGAAAATTGGTTGTCATTGATGTCAACCTTAGAATAAGCCTTAAAGAAAATCCCAGAAGCCCCTAAAATTGATGATGATGTGTCCACTTGAAGAATCCTTGAAGATCCTTCAAGGAGCCTTGACATAAGTGTATATAACTCCAAAGTGGTCCCCTTATGGCATAGATTTTAAGCATGGCCCTCATGGGATGAGATAACATGGTGTTGTTCCCACATGCCCACTTTGAGTTGTACACAAATGGATAATTGAAGGAGCCTTGAAGAATCCCTAAAAATAACATAATAAGCCCCTAAATCCAAGTGAATAATCCCCTAAAGCTAAGAGAAGAATCCCCTAAAGTAAATTAAAGAATACCCTAAGGTCGTTCATCCTTAAGGAAGAGGTGCAACCCAAAATTTGTGACCCTTGGTGGCACCCCCTCATGTGGAGAAGACTCATATAAATAAGAGGAGACTCATTTGGAATTTATAACACACAAATTCGACCTATCCAAGGAATAGGAGTGAATTTCATCCTATAGGAGCGAATTTCCAAGGGAAGATGAAGTGAAGAAGGGTGAAATGCCAAGGGAAGAAGAAGTTTTGTGATGATTTGTTCTAGGGTTTTCTTTGAAGGTCATCTTGGAATTTTTGATATAAATGTTTTTGTAGAAGGATTTAGATAGTAAAACATGTATTTGTTTTATAATGTATAGCGAATAATATCGGGTATGAATTTAAGGTATTGACTCATTACAACTTTGGATTTATACTCAGTGGAAATTGAGGTTTTTAAAACTAGGTTTTTCTTCTTCAAAACAAGCCATCTTGCCATTTTCACTATAAATTGTTTTTGGGGATGATTCAAGGAGAAAAAACTTGGAGAAATTTTAAATAAGATATCTAATAATATTGGGTGCAAGTTTCATATCATGATCCATTAGAGATACATATTTATACTTGTTGGATGTTAGGGTTTGTGACTAATCTAGAAACTAGTCCCAAATAGGTGTTCAGGATAAAATGGTTATATATGAAGCTTGGTATGTCCAAACTAAATTCCACTTGTTGCATTATAATGAGAACATATCATAATATATGAGGTCCAAGTTTCAGAATCAGAAATGGAAAATTAAGCTCATGGTGAATCTTACAAGTTTGCATATTTGACGTACAATTTTGAGCAGTTTTGTATGTAGATTTAAGAAGTGATTTTGTGATTGTATTTGAAGTTTGATTTGATCATGTATCATAATTTGAAATATTATAATTGCATTCATTTATCCTTCTGGTAGGTTATAGAAAACGCAAGGAGTGGGTGCTTCTTTCAAGTTGGTGCTTGTAAAATCTTGAAACTACTTAAGAAAAGTTTTTGTGGTTTTCTCCCAGTTGGGTTTCCACATACAAATCTATGTGCAATGTGTATGAGTTTATGTGATGATGAATGACATGATTAATGGTTAATTTTTATATATTTCTTGGAGTTTAAAATTGTTTAAATAACTCTATAATGATTGACCCCTCGCCCTCTCGGTATTGTTGAATATTCTAACAAACCTTGTATGAGGTAGTGAGAAAGGCAATCTACATTGAAGAAAGGTTGAAGGGCATAGACATCAAATTCAATTCATACAAGCACCCACAAATTGTAAAGGCATGCATATTATTATATGTAACTTGGATGTGGTAGTAGAGAGTGGTTATGGTGCATACATCATATATGACCTTCTCATGGATGAAAAAAGTGGTCTTCCACTTGTCCTCATGACAAGCCATTTGTGTTGATGTAACTTCTTTCAGTGACCATGTCTAGCCTAGACACATGGTATACTCATTAAATGTCTATTTCTTTAACAAGGTCCTATTTTCCTTAGTCCTAATTGTCTTGACTCTTGATCACATATTTTTCCTTACTCGACCATTTAGGCTCTTAACTTGGAGCACTTTCTAATTGACTTGATAAAGCCTTGGGATTCACACCCTAGAATTGGAGTTAGTCATGGATGCCTTGTTTTTAGTTCCTATTAACTAGATATTTTCTTAGATATATAATCCTTTAAGAGTAAAATTGTATCATATCAATATATGTGGAAAATCCAACATTGATAACAAGGTTATGAGGGGCCTTCTCTTTGGTTTTTTCAAGAGGGTGGTTCTTCCTCTCCCCAACTAACAAACGAACGAGCCAAACCTTCATTATTTTAAGTGAGTAGTTAAGGTAATTGATATGTATACTATTGTGCATATACAAAAATAAAAGAGAGCTACAAAAAATCCATAATATGTGTAAAAATGGAAGGAAAGAAGTAAAAGAGAAAAATGTTCTTCCAATCGAAAATGAGTGGAGGGGCTCATATAAAATACATAGGGAAATCCAAACATAACAACTACTATATGAGGTTTTCCCAACATGGTCCTATTCAAAAATAAATATTTCCTTATATGTATGTGTTTGTGTGTGAAGCTAGTCAACAATAATCAAATATGGATTATGTGATGGTATATTTGGTTGTGGATGATGATTATGGTTTGGATTAAGTTATGGATCATTCCATGGAAAAAAGTGAAATCATTTTTAAAAACATCTTACCCATTATTCTCATAAATGTTTTGAGGATTAAACATTTTTAAAATGGGGGAGTATGTTGGGTATCTAATCATTTTTAAAAACATCTTACCCATTATTCTCATAAATGTTTTGAGGATTAAACATTTTTAAAATGGGGGAGTATGTTGGGTATCTAACATAATAATAGTAGATCTACTCAACACTATTCAAGAATTACGATTTCTGCATGTGTCTATGAAGCTAGTAAGGAATAATTAAATATGAATTATGTTATTTTATATTTGATTAATGAGTTTCATTATGATGGTCCATAACACGTTATAATTCATTAAGCTAGAAAAGCCAAAAGTATTAAGGATACAATCAGAGTGCACAAAATGTAAGAAAGAGATAGTTGTAATTAGTGTTGCAAGGGAGGGGGATTCCACAAATACGTTAAAGGGGTGAAAGCGGGATAGTGCATAAAGGAGAGAGAGATGAATTCATAGAGGTAAAAATAGTAAATAGTGAATCCTCTCACTTCAATTTTTTTTAATTTTTTTTAACGATTAAGTACATCTTTTTCAAAGTAAGTGAAATGATTTTAGTTGAAAGTATATGGTAAGTAGATTTGTGACATTTTAACATGGTACAAGAATCCATACAAAGCCACCAAAAAAACATTATGTTAATATTCTATGTAAAATGACCTTAATATGATAAAGAATAGAAAATGGAGCATCAAAAGTTTGTGTTATCGTTGTTAGGACTAAATAGCCTTAGGTAAAGTAATGAATTATTAAGAATTTGTGCAATATAAAAAAGTAAATTGGATTTTGTAATCCAGTTCTAGCAACAACATGAAGGATATATTTTAAGCCTCAAATAGTAAAGAAAAAATGTTTATTCAATTAGTATGCATAAAATTGTTGGTTTGATACAAGGATATATTTTAAGCCTCAAATAGTAAAGAAAAAATGTTTATTCAATTAGTATGCATAAAATTGTTGGTTTGATACAAGGATATATTTTAAGCCTCAAATAGTAAAGAAAAAATGTTTATTCAATAAGTATGCATAAAATTGTTTGTTTGATACAAAATTGATCATGTAGATAGAATTATGGAAATGTATTTGAAGGAAACTTGAGAGATTTTCTATATAATTTATTCTTGAATTTCAAGCCAAACACTATGATTGTTTTGGTGGTGGAAACATTGTATGAGGTGTTAAAGTGACATTTTTATCCTCTTTCTTGGAAAAAAAATGGAGAATTTGTCATTAAATTAAATACTTTGTGCACAGAGTTCTTTGTACTGATATCATATGTTTTCTCCTTTGAAATAGAGAATTCCAATCTAGAAATTGTTTTGTGCAATATTGATCCAAGAATATATAAGGAACACTCACAGAGGTCTATAAGGATTTAGAACGCTCACATAGGTTGTGAAGGATCCATAAAAAAGTCAAAAAATAGGTATCCAAAATGCTCTCGAAAACATCATCAATGTCTAGAGCTTGGTGATAACTTTCCAACTGTGTAAAAATCGTCTCAAATGGAGTTCGTATGCAGAAGTTATGGCTAGTCAAAGTTCAAGTCAACTATGCCAAAGGTCAATGTCAAAGGGGTCAAGGTGACACATGTCACCATTACAAGGGTGACATGTGGCATAGACCGTACAACCATATGGTGATGACATGGCCACACCCCAAGAAGCCACATGGCATGACAGGTCAAAAAAATACTGGGAAACTGTACCTCTAGGTGGACTAATCAGGTGTTGAAACGTGGCACAAGGAAGCCAATGAGAGGTTGCCACATGGTGACCTCCCATTGGCTAGTTATGGTTAATATATATTAAAATTTTATGGAGTCGATGAGGGTTGAACCTGCGATCTCCACAAACTTTAACCAATCCTTCATTACCAATGCACTCGCAAGTTGTTTCTTAACCATACTCGGTGCTATATCATTTATTGTTAAACAAAGGTTCAATTGATGGATTAAAGGGCCAAGGGCCTAAGCCCTCGGCCCTTGGTTGTATGTGTTAATATATGCGACCATGAACTTAACCATGTGGGGAGTTAACTCAGTCCGCACCATATACTATTTATAACATATTATTTACAAACCATATAATAAAAAAAAAATGACCAGGGGTTGGTGTGGCTCAAACCCAACCACTTGTTAAATGTTGATGTCTATGAAATTGGACAAGGAGTTCAAGCCCGCAACCTATATATTGGACATGCATATCAATGACTTCACACATCTCTATGTGCACACAATTCAATATGGCACATTTATCAATGTAGGGAACATATTCTAAGGTTGTACAGTCTGGAAAAATTTGCATGCAGATAACGAGCTAAGTTTGGCATTGCATAGAAAAATGGGCCATGAGGTATATTAATAGCACCTATGAAACTTTATACTCATTTTTCATGATTTTTCATGAGTGTGAATTTGAGGTATATTTTACAATAAGAGGTCGTTTGTAAAAGTCTTAGTCCAAATTTCCATTAATGAGATTTTAGCGCATTGTTTTTTGTGTCCAAGAGGGTGAAATTGAACGAGTTTATAATTTGGTCAACTTTAAAGTCAAATTTCCTAGAATTTTGCAAGAAATTCAATGGTGAACTCATTTTCTTGTTTTGAGTAGTGGAATTAAAGAAAGTCTATTAAATTGGATTTTTGTAAGCCTGTGTTGTAATGTAATTGGTATTTTGAGATGATGAAGAACAACCATACTATCTATAGGGACTTTGAAGATGAAGTAATATGTCATCCATATATGTAATTTGAGTTCTTTTATTTTATGTTGTTTCATATCAATAATCTGCAAATTAATCATCAGTTTATGAGTTTTTGGATAAGAAGCAGGTCATCATTTTTTTGTAAATCACCTCAATACGATCAGGAAATTATTCTAAATAAAGTTAGATGTTGCATGTATATATTGTAAAGAAATAAGTGTTTTCTAAGTATTTTTTAATCATGTGATATCAGAGCTAGTGTTGATGTGTATTTGCAAGCTGTTGATATCACATGAGATCTAAGAGTTCATTTGGTGAAGATTTTGAAGGATCTTATTATTACATAAAAAAAATCCTCAGTCCATGCAACTTGCTTAGATGACATTTCCATTTCCCTATGCATACGTGAAGTCCCCCTTTTCACCTTTGAGAGCCAAAAAAACATATTTTTCCACATCTATGCACCTTATCAGTTATACAACAATCGTATATGTGAATTTCTCCACTACAACCCACGTACATCGGGTTTGGTGCTCAAAATTAAAAATAATGTCGGGTTTCCATGCCATGTCATGAGATGCATGATCCTTGACCTTCTATATATTGTAAATTCTCTGATTTGTCCCTTCAGTTCCATTTGAAGGCTATAAATTTAGCCATATCCAAGCCTTGAGGGATTGAAAAATTCAACTTTGAGAGAAAATATACTCTTGAGAAATTCACTTCATATTGACTCTGCATCCATTTGTCCTTGAAAGCATGACCTTCATGTTCATCCCCAAAGCTCTTCCTTGTTTTTGATGGAGAACCTCATCAAATCCTTTATATGAGCTTGCCTTTGGTGGAGGCCTAGCTGGAGGGACTTAGTTTTTCGGTTCTTATATGTTCTGTTACAGAAGTTTGTTACCTTTGTACTTATGCTGATTATTTTAATATAAATACTCTCTTCTCATCCAATTGATATCTTGAAAATATTTGAATTATTATTCCATGGGCGTATTTTTCATGTATGTTAATGGATTATGTTAATCTATATGCTAACATTATATATTGTCACGATATGCTTGAGTATCTTGGTTGTTGAGAACAAGTTGCAGGTATAAAGCTTTGGGTTGCATGCTCAATGGTGGTATTCATAGAACGTTCATATGAGGTAGGATCTTTGCCTTTTCTTGTTAGCATTTCATTTATATAGCATACTTGGGATTACAATTGATTTCTTCATGCCATTCCATATGTTGTGGTTTACTGCTTGACATAGAGATATTTTCCTTGTAACACTTATCAAGAGGATAAAATGAGTAAGGTTATCATGAAGTTGAGACTGCAGAAGAACATTAATCAGAAAATATAGAAGGATAATTCTAATTTAAGAATGGAATCGCAAGCTCTTGAGGAAGAGAAGCAGAGGCTGCAAGATCGACTGATATGTCATGAGGAATTCCATAAGGGTATTTTTCATGAGTTAGAAATAAAGTTGCAGATCAAGAATCAAGTCATGGAACTATCAGTACTAATCCATGAATATTGGCAGGATGAGAATGTAAAGTCTCCAATGCAGAATGGACTACCTCTTTCACAAGGCATGATCAAGAAATATGACTCCTCGTATTATTATTTTTCCCCTCAAGATGGATAATGCTCAAGGATAGTTGAATCAAGGAGAACTTTAGATGAAGAAGTCCTTCATAAATAGTTAGTATTGCATTCCATCCCAGAGAAAGGTAACATGTGTAATACATCTCCAAAGAAAAATGTCCATGATAAAGGGGAAATGAATAAATATTCCACTGATAACACTAGTAAATGGTTTATGTATCCATGTGCTTCCTATGGAACTAGTAACCATGATGTGGAGGAGTATAAAAGAAGACCATTTTTGCGATATAATCCCTCCAAGAAGAAGGATAAAGGTAAAGATCATTTCTCAAAGAAAAGGAAAAGGGGGAATGATAAAAATGGATTGTGGTTCCAGGATGGGAAAAAGACTCTCTGCTCTTATTGTGGTAAGAGTGGAAATCAGATAGAGAAGTGTTGTACACTTTACCCACACTTATGTTCGAATTAGAACAAGAAATATGTAAAGGAACTTGGAAGAAGAAAAACATCACTAGATGAAGTCAATGGTCTTACTAAAAGGTTTGAAAAAGAATACTTACTTATGGCTAGTATTGGAAAAGTGATGTATGAATACATCGAGGAATGGTTTGTGGATATTGTCTCATCTCACCACATGACCAATATGAGATCAATATTTATGAATTTTCCAGACAAGCAATAAGAGGGTATGGATATGTAATATTTCAGCTAGAGTCAGGAAGATTTCTGGGAATAGAATGGGTTGTATGTTCCAGATTTGAAAGTAAACCTACTCTCAGTTGTGAAATTTGAAGATGAAGGTTATGCAGTCACATTCCAAAATGGACAAGTACTTATGTATTCAAGGGAAGTTTCTCCAGACACAACAATAATGCTTGGAATTCACAAGGAGACGTTATATAGGTTACTGGGAAGACCTATAGTTTAGTCTAATGGTTTCCTGGATTCAACATCAAATTCTACAACAAATTCAATGTCATATTCAACATCAACATCAAAGGTATTATCAGATATAGGCAGCTATGAAATGCCTTCCAGTACCAAGGGAAGGATGAGTCCATGAATAAACCATCCATCAAATAAGATTTCATTGTAAATATGTATATTTGTAAGTTTATATGCATATGCGCATATCTCCTAAAGTCTATTATAAGGCGTGTAAGCCACTCATTATAAATTATAAGAGTGAGAGGAATTCTATGAAATTTCTATATTTCCACCTTAGATGTAGATATGAGTGAGATGAATTTTGTAAGACAATTTCTATATTTCCACCTTATATGATGTTAAGAGTGAGAGGAATCTTGTTAAAATGGATTTCTAGATAGCCACCTTATATATTGTTAAAGTAAGAGGAATCTTGTTATAAGGATTTGTATATAACTGCTTCATTCTAAGTGAGAGGGATATTGGAAAAAGGATGTATATATAGCCACTTTGTTTTTAGAGTGAGAAGAATGTTATACAAGATTTCTAAGCCTTTCGATAATAGTACAAGCAATTGTATTGTCTTGTTATCATCTAAAGGACTACATATGGATCGAATTCTCTAAGTCAACATTCTTGATTCTGAAGAACCAAAGGAAAAGAAACAGAAGGATGCAGATAGTTGAAACATGTAGATCAGAAGAAAAAAGAGAATTTAAGTAATGCAAAACTTTCTAGAGCGGGTAAAGGAGAAATAATCATCTTCAGAAATAAGAGGCATAAATATGCATGTTATAAGTATATTTAAAATACTATGTCATGTTCATGTGGATGTATACCTTGAGTAGAAGCAATTCAAGTAAAGATGGTAACAATACATATCGAGTTGTTTTTCAAGGCATGAGATAAGTACTAGATAGGGAATTCATTCAGATATTCTATAATGCACCCACTACCATAATCAAGTTTTCGTCAATTTCTGCAGAATCAGAGCCCCCAAAATATCTATAGAGGCCTAGCATAAGCTAGCTCTCTCTCTCTCTACTCCCATGTGATCGTTGGTCATGATCATAGGTCAAATAATCATGGTGCCTCTCAGTAATTCGTGACTTGATGCTACAAAAATGTCGAATTGTTCGACTCTACAACCGTCGAACCCCGACAGGGCTAGAGACTGGCCAATAGGGATGAATCCCAACAGGGTTAGCGAATGGCCAATAGGAATGGGCCCTATCGCGTGGTTGAGTGGAGTATAGGAGGCAAGAGGGAAGCACGACACGGTGGGCGACATGACAGGAGACAGGTCCCACTTCACACGCCACACCATTCCGGAACCCCCCCCATTAAAGGCAGAATGGAAAGGGGGGTTCGAAATTTTCCTGAGCACCATTGATCAACGCGAATAAATCCTGACCGTTCAAGAATTGCACATTCGATTCCGGACCCCCCCATCACCGCTAAAGGCAGAACAACAAGGGGGCTCTAGAATGAAGCCTTAGTTGTAGATCTAGGCGGGTGGACTTTGGTCGTCCAGATCTTCTCGCTACTTACCCTAATGCACATTTGTGCCCCAGCTTAAAGCTGACATATCTTCCTCACATATGACGGTTGTTACAGACCCTGAGATCCTCCGAAAGAATCTCATTTGTTCATCGGGACTTATCATCACGAGAGTCTGAACTCTTGACCACGAGACTCCCGAATTCTCGATCCTCGGTTTCCTTATGCGGTTAATATATCGACATGTAGCCTCCTTAAATCGGACGGTCCAGATCTGTATCGTGGTTTCCACCATGGAAAGTCCCGATCTCTCGTCACTAGGACTCTCGAGTTTACAATTCCCGATTTCCCGAAATGGGAAATCTCATGACACGTGGCCTCCTTAAATCAGATAGTCCAGATCTATCTCGGGGTTTCCACCATGGAAAGTCCCGATCTCTCATCACCAGAACTCCTGAGTTCGTGATTCCTGATTTCCCAAAATGGGAAATCTCACGACACGTGGCCTCCTTAAATCGGACGGTCCAGATCTATCTCGGGGTTTCCACCATGGAAAGTCTCGATCTCTCATCACTAGAACCCCCAAGTTCATGATTCCTAATTTCCCTAAATGGGAAATCTCATGACACATGGCCTCCTTAAATCAGACGGTCCAGATCTATCTCGGGGTTTAACCCTCGGGTATCTCCTGATAGATCCAACAGCTGCCGGGTTTTCCAGCCGAGATCTGACGACTCAGATAGGTTCCTAACTTGTGCATTCTCCCACAAATTCCTGGATGTGGAAAAATCAATGGTCCAGATGTTATCATGGACCTTGGGGATCTATGATCCCGATCTCTTCACTACCCATGAAGACACAGAAGGAAAAAGTGGCAAGGCATTTAACCCCCTACTTTCTCCTACCAATCTAACGGTCATGGGTGACCACAGATTTCCCGACGGGACCTCGTCCGTTGATCAACACCTATCAAGGTTAAGGTACTTATCTTTCCAGCTTCTTCTTCTTATCTGAAAGTCGTGAGTGACCATGGATCTCCCGACGGGATCTCTTCTATCAATTCGATACTTATCAAGGATTTCTTAAGGCCTTGTGCCTTCACGTCCTCCTTCCAGGTTCTTTATGGCTTTTTCAAGAAGGGTATCTCTATGGGGAGGTTTAACCAGGGTACTATCTGAGGCAGATAAGGGTATCTCTCTCCCGAGAACTAGGCATGAAGTCTGAATTAGATCAGTATGCATATAAAGAACGATTTAAGAGAATATAAGCCACACTTAGTCTTTCCATTATAAACATACAACTACCAATACTGATCAAAACATCATACAGACATTCTTATACTGAAATCATTCACAATTTCACAACTTATGATCATAAATGTCAGAATACATATATTTCAAGATGCCAAAGGAAAAACACTTATCAGAAAGTAACACTAGGGGTTATGCAACTGCTAAGAAGGGTGCTCGTTTCCACCCAACTGTAGGCTCAGTGACTCCCAGCGGATTTACCACTAGCCACCCCCGAGCTGAGACCACAATGTTGTGAGACTGTGTCTCTATTTTCCAGTGACCAGGAGTGAAGGTTACTCTCCTTCCTCTCTGTTATCACTCACTCTGCATATCTCCATAGTTCTCTCTCTCCCATCGTGTCTTCCCCCATGCCTTATCCTCTTGCAAGGTTGTGTGTGGCGCGATTTCCCTCGTGTTGATTAGGCCTGACGACTCTACATATGGGCGGTTCACCTCCCCATCCCTCATTAATTCCTGAGGATCCATCTACCTACCAGCCTACGAGACATTTAATTTGGGGCCAACGAGCCGCTTTTGGTTCTTCGAGCCAGTGAAGTCCAAATACGGTATTGATTTTCGGTGGAAGTTAATGACACCTTTCCAAGTGCCTTCCATCGCCTTTCTAAAGCCATCGTGGTCTCTTTTTTAGCATATCCCCTCTCAGTAGTCCTGCAATATAAATTCATAATATTATATCACATTCACTGACCTTTTCCACGAGGTCCATTCACATCACATATTCACATTTCTGAGTTTGCCACAGTTCTTGGCCAGTCCAGTTATTTTTACAAACTGGGGGAAATAGGGTGTCACAATTCCCTCCCCCTTAAAGGAACATCGTCCTCGATGTTCTATATATCAACATGCCATGCATGTACATATGCATGTTTCATGGAATCCTCCATTTCCCATGTAGCCTCATCTGGGCCAAAATGTTTCCACTGCACCTTGACTTGTGCAATGGTTTGATTCCGGAGTGGGGTTTCCTTTCTGTCCAATATGCATTGGGGTTCTGGTAGAAATTCTCCCTCCGGTTCCACCTAGATCATAGACCAGTCAATTATATGATTAGCATCATGTACATATTTCTTCAGTAATAAAACATGGAAAACATTATGTCCTTTTACTGTGGGAGGAAGTTCTAGCCGATAGGCTACATGTACCACTCTATCTAGAACCTCAAAGGGTCCACAATACCGGGGTTCCATCTTGGCACAAGCTCCCATTTTCAGGGAACTCTTCCTGGTCTTAACTCTGAGATATACATGATCTCTCGTTTTGAACTCTCTTGGAGTTCTCTTTTGGTCAGCATAACTTTTCTGTCGGTTCTGAGCGACCTCCAGATTTTGTTTTATCTAAGTCACTTGTTGTTCCATTTCTTTCAACATGTCAGGTCCAAAATAAATCCTATTTACAAGATTACTCCAGCTGACTAGAGTATTACACGACCTACCATAGAGGACCTCGAAGGGACTCATCTTTAAGGATGCTTGGTAGCCGTTGTTGTAGGCGAATTCTACCAATGGCAGGTAGTCTTCCCATTTCCTGGGTTGGTGCATTACATGCATCCTTAACATATCCTCTAATATTTGATTCACTCTTTTTGTTTTTCCATTAGTTTGAGGGTGATAGGTGGTGCTAAACAACAATTTGGTCTCTAAACTAGCCATCAGTGATTTCCAAAAATTGGAAGTAAATTTTGTGTCTCTGTCAGACACTATCTCTTTCGGCATACCGTGCACTCTGAATACCTCTTTCATGAATACCTGGGCGATATATATCACCTTGTAGGTCAATTTGACGGGGATGAAATGAGAAGACTTGCTCAGTTTATCCACCACTACCATAATGGTGTCATTCTGTTTGGTTGAAGTTGGCAATCCAGTGATAAAATCCATGGATATGGTTTCCCATTTCCATTCTGGGATGGGTAAAGGTTGCAATATTCCTGATGGGTGTCAATGTTCTACTTTAACCTGTTGGCACTCTATGCATTGGGCCAAATATTTGGCTATGTCTTTATTCAATCCAGGCCAATAAAATTGTTTCCGGGTGGCAGTGATCATTTTTTGGTGTCCTGGGTGACCAGTATATGGTCTTTTATGTAGTTCATCCATAATGAACCTCTTCAAGTCGTCACAATTTGGAACATACAGTTTATCTTTGTAAGTGAGCAGACCTCCTTTGGTCATCTGGTAGCCTTCATATTTTACTCTAGAGGGTTCTTGTTGTAGGTACAGGGTCACAGTCTGAATGAAGGGAACTGTCTCTTGTGCATTTATGACTCTGTTCTTGACATCTGTCTCGCAGGTACTCACCGCTACTGGGTGAATTATTTTTATGCTTCTGCTAAGGGCATCGGCCACCTTATTTTCTTTCCCTTTAATGTGTTTGATTTCAAAATCAAATTTGCTAAGGAGGGCCATCCATCTAGCTTGTCTGGCATTGAGCTTTGGTTTGTCAAACAAATATCGCAATCCACAGTGATCTGTCATAAGTACAAATTTTCTTCCCAAGAGGTAATGCCTCCACATTTTCAAGGCATGCACTATGGAAACCAGTTCTAGATCATGAGTCACATACTTGACTTCATGTTCATTCAATTTTCGGGATTCATAGCAGATCACACTTCCTTTCTGCATAAGGACTCCTCTGAGCCCTTCCTTAGAGGCATCTGTGCACACAAGGAAGTCAGCTTCTCGGTCAACAATTTTCAACATGGGTGCATGGGTCAATAGATGTTTCAAGGTTTGGAATCTTTCTTCACATTTCTGTGTCCACGGGAATTTTGTCCCCTTCTTCTAGAGGGCAGTGATTGGACAACCATTCTTGGAGAATCCTTTTATAAATCTCCTATAGTATCTTGCTAATCCCATAAGGATCTAATGTCTAAAACATCCTTTGGGGTAGGCCATTCCATGATAGACCTGATCTTGTCAAGATCTACTGCTACCCCTTCCTTGGATAGAACATGTCCCAAGTAACGTATTTGCTTCTGGAAGAAGTCACATTTGTTGAGTTTAGAATAGAGTTGATTCTCTCTTAGCACTTGCAACACAAGTCTAATATGCTCTTCATGCTCTTCTCTATTCTTAGAGTAGATTAATATGTCATCAATAAAAACTAGTACAAATTTATCTAAAAATTTACTGAGTACATAGTGCATTAAGCACATGAAAGTGGCAGGGGCATTGGTTAACCCAAATGGAACTACCACAAACTCATAGTGACCATACCATGTTCAGAAAGAGGTTTTATGGATGTCTTCACCCTTGATTCGGACTTGATGGTATCCCGACCTCAAGTCAATCTTTGAGAAAATAGATGCACCTCCCAACTGATCGAATAGATCATCGATCCTGGGCAAGGGGTACTTGTTCTTTATGGCTACTTTATTGAGTTGTCTATAATCTATACATAGTCTAAGGGTGCCATCCTTCTTTTTCACAAACAGGATTGGTGCTCCCCATGGGGACATGCTGGGTCGAATATAACCCTTATCCATCATTTCTTTCAATTGCAATTTGAGTTCAACTAACTCAGGTG
>JZKD02S1673276.1:567147-581238 GCA_000966675.3 Picea glauca
GGAAAGGAAGCAAGATCACTCGGCAATCTTTTCATGTTTAGAGAGTCTGAAAAGAGCTTAAAGAAGACTCCAGGGGGTTCCTTTTTCGTGTATCCATACAGGTCCGAAAAAGAGACAAAAGTCTACCCGGATGCATTCTCATGTATTTACGAGCATGAGAAAGAACAAAGACTAAGCTCGGTATGCCCCCAGCATGAAAAGCTAGTGGCTTAACTCCATAATGATCAGCAAAGGCTAGAGACATGCCCTCCAAGCTTCGATTCATTCACCGGATTTGAGGTTGTCACTAATTTCTCTAGTAGATGAGAGAAAGGAGAAGGGTGGATGAAAAGAAGGTTCAAGAGAGATCACTCTTTCATTTTTTAACGAGCTTAACACAGGAAAAGAATTATGCTCTGGACCTCTGTTTCACTTTTTAACGAGTTTTCCATAAAGAAGAGAAAGTATGCTCGTGGTTTTGTCTAGATCATGGCTTCCAAAAGGATAATACTCTGGAAGGGTACCATGTCAATGGATAAAACGCGGTCATGGCCTCCAGGAGATCTTCGCTGGATGGAAGATAGTCACATGAGAAGGAACACAGGTCAGGGGCCGCGATAGGAGTAAAGAGATCAGGCTCCAATAAACCTACTAAAGAAATCACCATTTCCACTACCAGATCCAAAGCGTCGGAAGTAGAAATCATGGGAGATGATGAAAAATCAACACCAGGAGGGGAGATAGACGGTATATCTACCCGAATTTCTTCACGAGGGGGAAGAAAAGAGAATTGGTGACAGTTATTATCCTGAGGTAACTTGTCAATATGAAACATTTCCAGAATAGATTCATCCGAATGAAAAGTTGGGGAAATGTAGTCGATCACAGATGACAAGGAATGCAATCGTGATTGCATCGAGGAACTGTCAAGTTCCAATAGATGTTGGGAATATGATGAGGGAGAAGCAGATTGGGTAGAAACGTATGACATTTTGGCTGGACTAAGTGGCACGGTGTCACTTAGTGCATCGAATTCCAAAGGACAAGGTACAATCCAAGGGTCAGACGATTCCAAAGATTGATAAGCCGTGGTCAAAATCATATCGACGCTGGAAATATGATGTGTAGTCAGTGGAAGTGATGTAGGGAATGTACCCATGCGGCTAGAGTCTTTCAGTAAGCCAACACCAATGCTTTCATATGTGATCTTGTGGTCTCCCAAGAAATGAATATTGTTGGTAGCAGGAGCGCGAGCATCGATCGTGCATAAATCCAACTGATCAATAGTGACAATTTTTCCCTGGTGAGGAAATTGTATGCATTGAAAGACAAATGAGGCAACGATAGTCATAGCATAAAACCAACTTCTTCCAAGTAACAAGTTGTAATCGAGGGGAGCATAGACCACCTTGACATCAACAGTAATAGTTTTGCCACCCAATTGGATGGGAAAGGACTGTAAAATCCCATGGGGATGAAAACCTCGCCCATCGAAGGCGCGTAACTTCGTTGGGGATTTGTTGAGTGCTGGTGATTTTAAACCTTTTCAACATGCTAAAGACATGACACAAGTTGAGGCTCCCTCATCCAGAATAGTTCGATGGATTTTTTGATTGTGAACAACAACATCAACTTGGAAAGAAAGTTGGTGTGAGAGTCGAGACGCATAATTATCCAGGTTAAACATGATGTGATTGGACGAATCAGCATCAACAGCACCAAGAGCGGTCAAGAGAATTCTACGTTGACTGGGGCAGTGATGTAGAACTTCTAACGCAGACATAGCACATGGTGCTTGAGCCAAATCTTCAACAATGTTGTAGTTTTGGGCAGCACATGAACTAGGATTAAAGGTAGCTTTGTGGATAGTGCTCTTAGGAGGACGTAAGATAGAGTCGAATGTGGGTTTTTCAATCTGAAGTGGTCCAGATGGAGGATTAAGCGATGGAAGACTAATAGAGGATGATGATGGATCCAGTAAAGTGCTAGCACCATTAGTATCTTTTCCTTTGTCAAGGTTACCTGGTGTGTCGTAGGTCTTAGAGCAAGTGGTCAAATTGATCGCATTAAACATATCAATATGTGCACTCGACGAGTCCTCATCATTAGGATCACTAGAACTGCCCCCAGGAGAGGGGGTTTGAGCAACCATGGATTGTTGTTGTGGAAAAGGTTGAGTAAGCACAATGGGTTGTGACTTCCCTCGGAAAATTTTGGCCACTTCATTTCAAAGTGGACAATATCGAGTGTAGTGATTGTCACCACAAATGATACATGGGAATTTCAGTTTCTGTTGTGGTTGATTTTCGGTAGCAGGTGTTTGATTATTGGGTTGTTCATTATTATTTTTTGATTTATTCTTTGTCTTATTCTTACCTCCGGATTGTTGTGAAGGGGCAGATTGAATTGCATTCACCTCAGAGATCTAAGTTTGGGGGGAGGTAGAGGAGGGTGTAGTTGATTTGGATTTGATGGCACCAATAACACCATCTGCATGAGATGAGGATGATGGCTTAGAAGGATCGGTATTAGCTCGAGTAGCATTCGGAAGAAAATCATACAAAGTACCAGATTGGGAATAAACCAAGTCTAAGTACTGAGCCTTAGCAATGGCTTGTTCCTCTGTGACCGCACCACCCATAGCAACATCATGAGCGATCAGGGGTAACAGTGATTTAGTAAACCATTCTGCAAAGAGCATGTCAGGAATGATTGTCTTGATCATCCTTCGGTGTCGCCTCCACTCATGAATATGGTCAGAGATATGCACGGAGTTGGTTTGACGAAGCGAGGTCAAGAGTTCAGTACCTGTCTCGTAGAGAATAGGCAGTTGAAAATGTGCGAGGAAAGACATGGAAATGGAATTGAAATCGTGAAAAGAAGCATGTGGTAGTTCAATATACCACTTTTCTGTAGAACTGGTAAGCGTTCGCTGGAAAAGATGCAAACGTATAGAATCATCCATGAGGGAGTTTGATGAACACCACAAATGGAAAGTCATCACGTGGTTGTTTGGATCTTCACCAGGGTTTCCGTCAAACTTCAAAATATCAGAAGAAAGCTTAGCTGGAATGACTGGCCAAACCGGTGAATGAGAAATAGGATCATTAGTTAACTGAGACAAGTCTGGGAGATCCAGAGTCGCAAGGAAAGGTAGCTATCGGTTAATGTGCGAATGATATTGGTGTGGCATAGGAACACCAGTAGGACCATAGAATGTTTTAGATGTATAGTTGTAACTAGGCGGTCCTCCTTCATATGGTTGTTGTTGGCCAGGATAAGTAGGATTTGATGGTGCATGAGAAACATGGGCATAACTCAGTGGGTTCTGAACATTATAGGTCAGGTGATTTATTTTCTCGTGAGGAGAATAAACATTTTGGCCTTGAGAATGGTAAGGGCTATATCTCAGAGGAAGATACACATGAATCCCATGAGGAGGATAGGACTGTGGTCTCGGAGAACTCCAGGTGGTGTTTTGGATACCGCTCGGATATGTTTTCCCGTAAGATGTTCCAGGAGGGACAGGATTGGATACTCCTCCTAGTGGGTTATTATACAAGTTCCCCCCAATGTGGGGTTGAGTAAAAGTGCCTTATGAATATACTCTCCATAATTGTGAAGGGTTTCTAGCAAACGAGGGTTGCCCCCCTGCCAGTGGTGCATGTATGACTAGGGTTTGACTGGAAAACGGAGGTTTCCCTCCAGGAGGAGCATGAACAGGGGGTTGTCCCCCATGAGGGGAATTCTCACCATGGAAAAGTAGTCCTCCAGAAGGGAAAGGTATGTTGGATGGTGGTTTCTCTCCATCCGATTTTGTTTGGCCAGCAGGGGTCTGCATTCTCAGGTGAGAAGATGTCTCAGCACGATCATGTGGAACATGCAGTGGTGTAGAGTAAAAACTTGTAGAAATAGAGGTAGAGATTGAAGTGCTTTGGGGATGAGTAGAGGTGATGAGTCCAACATTAGGATGGACTTGTGTTGGTGTATCAGTAGGGTGAATAACCTAATCGACTAGGTGATTCGTGGTTTGACCGGATGGTTCTGGTTCACTAGGAGGGTCATGAGGAGGAAAGGGTTGTTGAATAGATTCGAAATGCTCATTGAGATCGCGTCCCGATGAAGTCCTCCATACAGAACGAGCAGGTGTGGGATTGGTTGCTACTGTAGTGCTAGGATGAACAGGAGTCCTAAACTCATCACCAAAGAGTGTTTTCGTGGATCCCATATATGTTTTGGTAAATATCCTCTCCAGTAATCGTGGTACTTCTTCATCTATGACGTTCCCAAGGGAGTCTAAATGAACCAAAAGTGGTTCGAGAAGAGTTACCGACACAGGTGTGGTGGGATTTTCCATCATGTACAAAGAATCTTCTAGGTTATCTAATGGGGGAGAAATAGCACTTCCTGCATCAGATGGATTTTCTACCTCTCTACGATAGTTGTCTTCTGGAGGGTTAGGAGGAAAGGGTTGATAGCCTTCCAGAAGAAAACCCTTGCATCCTACGTGATCGGCAAAGAACTTTATCATCTATGGGATCAATTGTGGAGAATAACAGATCACACTAAAAATCTAGGGTCAACTAACAAAAATAAATAGCATGCGCTAATAAAATCTAGGAATCAACCAAGCAGAAAAAACTTCTCTTGATGACCGTACTAGTTGGTGATGAAATCCAACATCGCGTGATCAAGTCGAGAAGGGGATGGGATATGGTGGAACAGTTACAATGGAAACCTACTTAACGGACTTACACCTTGGTGCAAGATTCCACCCAGTAATTGTGGATTTTTCCTCCAAGGAGCCCGAGTGAGTTTGACCAATGTCTGTTCCAGGTACAGTGAGATTTCCCTTCACCGTCACCTTGTGTAAGTACCTAAAGATTATGGCAACTAAAGATACCAATTCTCAGTGAGTCCCTGGGTGGGTACAATCGACAGTCCGATCTAGAACGTATGGGCAGGATAACAAGTATGAAATCAAACCTAAAGGCTCCCACACATAATCATGGGTATACCTCCAAGTGACCCCCAATATATGATCCGACCAATACAAACAGTTGAACCACGGAGGGATAATCTCTGTAACTCACCCGAATGCGACCTCATCTGTAACCCCTGTGTGAGAGGGGGATCCCAGAAAAACAATATGACAATTGGATTTGACTCTCCCTAACTAAGGATGCTAATGTTTCTTTTGAAAACTTTGGAGAGTTGTACTCATAGCCTAATCCAAAGTGCTAGCCCTAGTCTACTATTGGTGGAAGATCCTAAAAAAAAAAATGTTCTAGATAGTTTTTAATTAGCGTTCGTTTTAGAGTTGTTATTTACTCAAAGGGTTCACGAAAGTGAAACTGATGGAGTGAGGACTCAATTCCAAAAAAGATGCATGAAAGATGATAAGTAGTTGTTTCTTTTCAATGAACGCCTATTTAAGGGAAAGAGAAGGAGTTGTTTTCACTTTAAAACACTAATATGAAAAGTCCTCAAACAATTGGTTCTCAATCGAATCCAATGCAATGTTAAAACCTTTTCAAAAATGCATTCCAATATGCAAATCAAGCACTAATATGTGTCTTTTTCATTTTGTATATGAATTATGGCTGATTCAATGCAAAAAATTCTCCTATCAACTACCTTTTCAGATCAAGGAGATTCAGACAACTAGGATCAGATTTCGCACACACAACACACACCCTCTTGCTGTGACTGAAACAAGAAGCAAACAGAGAACAAAAAATAACAAAGCAAAACCAAAAAATTCACAAAAAAATGAAGTGTTTGAAGAAAAATGACCTAAAAAAACCAAGTGAGAAGAGTCACAGACTTCAGATGTCCTTCACTGGAGTTCCTGCTCAGTCGGATAGGAGAGGAAAAAAAACAGCAGATCGATTTCAAGCTCTCAACAGCAAAAACTCAAAATGAATGAATAAGGGCATAAAATTTGAGCAACAAGGTGCTTACTTCTCAGGAGGAATCATGTAAAAGGTCAAAGGAAGAATGATTGGATCTCAAAGCAGCCCAGCAAGTGAGAAAACAGGGTTTGGATCTAAAAAAATTGCATTTTTTGAAAAGATTTTGGGAAAAAAGGGGTTGGCGCTCTGGTATAAGGGCCACTGGAGTGTTATAAATCTCTATATAATACTTCTAGGGAGTGTTGTCACTCTGCTAACATGGGAAGGTGGTTGTCAGGCTCAAAAAACTCATAAAAATGTCCAAAAACCCAAAATTCAGTCAAATTTTGACAATCAGGCTGAGTGTGATGGGGTAAAGAATCAATCATCAAGTGGAATCAGATATGAAGGGGTAAACAAGGTTTGAAAACAATCAAAGGGAAATACAAGGTCTAGAGGAAAAATCAAAACCAAAAGTTTCGATTCGAATCCTCCTCAGCAAAGTCGCCAGTTTTTGTTGAAGGAAAATCTCCCTGCGGACGGGTAGATCTCCTCAAAGAGATAGACTCTTAACTCTAAGACAGAAAGTGCTTATCATGGTCACTAAATTCATTTTATATCTAGGTGGACTAGTGTATGAGGAGGAAGGAGAAGAGAAGTACCTTTTATCGGTGTTTGTCCCTGCACGCTCTGAGTTGAGCTCCAATCTTTCGCTCTTCGATAAGCCCTGTAGACAAACAAAGTACGACCACTTCCTACTCTATCAATATTAGTCGGAAATAGGTCTATCTACTAAATATACAAATTCATGTGAGATTGAACACAAATTAGAAAGAAACAGGCCAAGCAAA
Source organism: Picea glauca (assembly GCA_000966675.3). Taxonomy (NCBI): domain Eukaryota; kingdom Viridiplantae; phylum Streptophyta; class Pinopsida; order Pinales; family Pinaceae; genus Picea; species Picea glauca. The sequence goes on from JZKD02S1673276.1 coordinate 573,872, forward strand.
TAATATTAATGAAGACAAAACATTGCTTACAGCCATAGATGAATTGCAACAGTTTCATCAAGTCCTCTTTGTCTACCCCTTGCTCAAAAGATCCATGATCTGAATGATGATAGCTTCATTGATTTCTCCTTATGAGATCATAGGTCTCTTACCTACAAAACATATTTGTTCCAACACCACTTATAAGATCATAAGTTTGGTGTGATTCCCCTTTTTTCAATCCTCTTTCACCATTAGAAAGCTTGCTTATATAGCCTTGGAGAGGCTCAACAGATTGAGATATCTTTAGGGTGAGTTAAGGATTTTCCTCCTTCAGTTAGGTATCTTCCCTAATATCATGGCTTTATTAAGTATTTGAATCCAATTTCCTTCCAAGAATGAAAGGATCCTTCCCCCATTCATCTCAACAACTTAACTACTGCCCAGAATAGGCAGCACTCCCTCAAAATGGCCATCAGAGCACTGTAGCACTCCCTAGAAGGATTAAGGGGGGCGCCAGTGCTCCTAAAGACACCAGTTCTTCTCCAGAAGGGCCAAAGAAGCTTTATAATGCTCTGAGATAGTGTAAAGGGGAGCACCAGCACTCCCAGAAGTTGTAAGGGGGAGCGCTCCCCTCCAAAAACTTAGGTTTTGGAGTGCTTTCAGATGGAAAAAGGTTTCTAAACCTGCTGACTCATTTCTCCTCTTCCAAATCAAATGTTTTAGGTGTTTCAAGTGTCCTTCTCATGTCGTTATAGGCATGAAATAGGCATCATGATAATATGCTTTCTTTAACACTTGCGACACTTGTGAGCAAAGTGCGACACTTGTGACCTTTGTAATGACGACACTTGCGACACTATCAAAGTGAGTATTTTTTATGTGTAACAGTTTGGACTTGTGAGTTTTCTTAGTATGCTTGTCAATATCATAAACACTCCCAATATGATTAATAGTAGTTGGTGGATTACCTGTTAAGTAGCTAGAGAGGTAGTGGATGCCATTCAATGTAAGGTGGACTAGGTCCACTATATTATTAAATAAGGCCCACTGTGGTAGTTATATCTAATAAATGGGTAGTTAGATATAATAAATTTAAGAGGACTTCTTAGAAGGTTCTTCTTCTAGAATAATCCTCCTCTAGAATGTTCTTAGGTGATGATAGCACTATATAAAGGGGTTCAAGCAATGTAATGGGATATAAAGAGGAGTATTGTATTTGGAGTTGAAGCTCTATTGGCATAGGGTAGACCCGGGGTTCAAGGCTTCAATATCACACCAAAAAAACCCTAACTATTGGCCCTTTCAGCAACACCTGCGAAGCAGATAAAGTATCACCCAAGGTAAAGGCAGGGGGGTTGTAGGACTTAGGTGTCTATGACCTAACTAAGAAATAGATCTCTGATTAAAACACTTGATAGATCACTTAGCCAATAACATGCATTAGTTCAGAAGTTATATTCATGTCGTGGATTAAACCCTAATTACATATCAGCACAGTAGTAATCAAGATTAAGCACATCCAATCATTTAGCACATAGCATCAGCTCAGATCTAGCATTCATTTACATCATTAAGCACTAAGAAACAACATCATATGCATTCATTATATGTTATAACAACAACACTAAGAAAATAATCATATAAACAACATCAACAACAAGGCACATCAACACAAGATATACGTGATTCACCCCAGTGTGGGGCTACCTCCACCAACTTCTTCTTCTCTTCTTTATTAATCTTCAATCTTTCTACATTCCTCAGCTACTGCACACAAATCCACAGAGCACAACTCTACAGAGGACAGGATATCTACATGTAGCCTGCCATATCCTCCTTCCCAAAATCAGGTCAAGGCACAGAGCCAACCCCTTATAATAACAAAGCCTTACACAGTTTGTATACAGAAAGCCTCTTACAATCACTTTCACTTAGCTCTACAAGTCTCAACACACAGTATGCACAAAATCCAATGAATGATCTTCACACTTAGCAACCTTTACATATTCTTGCACAAAGCCACAGGCGGCTTCTTATATCACCTAGCTACTTATTTATACATTACAAAAAGGCCTTAACATGGGTAAACCCATGGGCCGACATCCCATACCCATTACGTAAAACCTAAAAACCTAAAAATCTCGTAAAACAAGTGATATCCTATTATCTCAGCTCTGCCTAGGTGCTCCATCTTCGACCAACCTGTCGAAGTCCCAAAAATGGTCAAACGCGACCTATGTTTCCTCAAAACTTGGTCGAGGGCCAACAGGAACCCAAAACGCACCTGTGACTTGTCCTGAGTCACTCAGATCTGGGCAACACTACTTCTAAGGCCTCGAGCTGCCTCAACTTTCTACTTCGCCATATCCTCTTGCTCGGTGAACTCTTGAATTACTTTCTCAATGGTAGGCCTTTCTAGGTGTTGTTCCACTATTTTAACTACTTGTTCCAGGTGTGAGCCTTGTCCTTCAATATATTCAAAAAGAATGTAGGCTTCATTCTACACCGGCTGGAGTCTTTGTGTCACTTCCATAACCTTTCTCTGGATAGCAGTAACCTACTACTGGACTACATGCTATTCCTGTGATATTTTGATCTTCTTGACTGCAATAAGAAGCTTCACCTATGCTTGCATAGTGGACGCCTGTTGCTTCAACTCCTGGAGTTGTGCCTCCAGTTTCCTCATCTCTAGATCTTCTGCAAGGCTCTCATAGGTCTGTGCACTTCGATCACTCAGTTTCTTACACTCTGAGGCAAGTTCCCTAATTATTTCTACTATGTTCTTGGTAGCTTCTTCCCTCTGATCGCACACTTCTTGCGGAGCGCTTGGCACTGCTTGGATTTCTAACTCCATTACTCTTGCTTGAATTTGTTGAATGACTTCGGTGAGATTTCCCACTTGCATCTTAGTTGACTCTGGTTGCTCCTATGCCAAGCCTGGCACAAAGAGAATTTCTCTAGTCATTGCCTTTTTGACCTCATTCTACTCTGCAAGAAGTTGGTCTTTCTCTTTCTGCATCCTCTTTTTATCTTCCTCGAACATCGCCCTAATTTCATCTTTCTCTTATTGCGCAAATCGAAGTTGCTCTAAGACCTCCTCCTTTTTCTTTCTTTAAGGCCTTTGTGGCCTATTCCTTTTCTTATTGGACTCAACGGAGTCAAGTTTCAGTTGCATCTTCTAGCCTTCATAATTGGGTGGGCTCATCCCCCAATTCTGCAATTTCTGATGGTGAGGGTGCAGTAGCCACTGCACGGCTCAAAACGATGGCCTATTGTATGTCTCTGAGCTCCTTCTCTATTATTTCATATAATGTTTCTTTCTTCACTTCATGTCTCTGAAGGATGTATTATGAAGCATCCTCTACAGCTACAATGATGATATCTACATCATCCACTGTGAGTACATTCTTTGACTAAGGCTTATTGGCTCGGGTATTCTTCGATGCTAAGGGTTTCTACTGAGAAACCTTCCTTTTCTTCTATGTCTCGGCCTCTGTAAGGGGATCCTTTGGTGGTGTTACTTCACCTTTTTCTTTCTTGTCTCCTTCTTCCCCTCCTTCTACTTTGTTTACTTCATCTCATCCTCCTCCTACAGGTGCGTCAAGCGCAGTTTCCTCCGATGCGTTGTCCTTATCATCACTGTCTATGTTATGTACTTCCTCCTTTTCCTTTTTCTTATTTTTCTTTGCGCTACTCTATCCATCATACTCAGTCTGGGTGACCAAAGGACTTCCTATAATGTCAGGGTCGGAGAGTTCTACATCTTTGACTGGTACAAGGAATTATGCTAGTCATTCTTTGGTTATCTCCTCCATATATTCATCATTCGTCTTATAATAAGACTACAACTCCTCCTTAATTTCATTCCTACATGCAGTGATGTAGGTGAAGTGTCAGTCTGTACGGAACTTCACTAATGGCCTGTATTGATGCAAATTATTCAGGGTCATCCTTGGGAATGATTCAATGGCGCACTTCAGTTGTAGGTAGTAAGCGTGGAACACCGCATTCGATTGCCATTGCTTCACATATCACTCGTGTACCATAAGGTGGAAAACCTTACGACCAACAGTTTTGATGGTTCGACTTCTGGGAAGGTTTCTCCTTCCATCATTTTCCAAGCGACAAATTTGATCAGTACCAATAGCCAACTAAACTGAAATGCATACCCTTGATCTTGTGCTTCGCGACAGTCCTTTTCCAACTTGTTTACGAGGTAACTCACCCAATTCATATGCATTCCTTCAACACACTTCCCTGTGAGGTCCACTACGAACCATGTGAATTTTTTCATCCGGTACTTTCTGAGGAGATTTCCAGTGATCAGTTGGCAAGCAAGGTGCACTATGCCATCCTGGATGGAGGCTACCTTGTAGCCTCACTTCACCTTCTCTACATTTCCATATTCTTATTTTATACATTTTGCCAAGGAGTGATTTGATGTCTTACCTGGGTAGAACTGGTGAGGGTTCAGTCCCTGCATGCTCAATCCAGTGATCAAGTGGATCAAAATTGGATCCACAGTCACGGGCCCATCAAGCCACAGATACCCTCCATGGTAGAACGATAGGAGGATTTTAACGCAAGCATTAACCTCCTGATGTCGTTCAAAGTGGGGGATCTTCATCATGTTCAAGATCATGGATCATGTGAGCTCTTTAATCCATGGTTGGGGAACTATATTGGGCTTCTTCATGGTCATCTTCATCAGGTACATATGTGGCACGAGCATCGCATATTTCTTCTGGTATTCGAGGTTGAATTCATTGATCTTAAGAGTTGGGATGAGTCCCACCTGGGGTCCAACTGCATGTATCCCCTTTGGCAGGTAAACAGTGATTAATGTGTAGTATAAATCATGCAGGACACTATTGGGGTTAACCATGCCAGCCAGAGGCGGGATGTACTCCAACAAGACCAATGAGATCTACTTCACATTAGCTAGATCAACATGGTGCTTGCTTATTTTCTTAGTCATGGTTCGACTAGACCGACGTCCAGTCGAGGGGGATGCTTGAAATCCTCCAGTCGATGATACCTGTATTCCTATAGGCATGAATTTCTCAGTCATGAGGTCGAAGAGTATCTCTTCCACAGACTTCTCTACTACGCTATGCTCACCTGACATTCACACTTGTAATATAATAAATCGAGTAAGAGAAAAAACAGACAAGGTAATCAAATGGATGGTGAGGTCTAGACAGCACAACGCAATATGCAATCAATTCTTGGTTAGCTCAGATATCTGAGTTTTCAAAAAGTGGTCCCGTCGCAGCGTCCCGTGAATTAAATAGGCAAGCGCTATAATCGATCCCTCCAACAGGTAGGAATATGTCCATCAATGCACATCCATCCGTTATGGCACGGTCTTGTTATCGCTCAGTTTGTAGTCTATGTCAAGTAGCTGAAAGGTAAGGGTCAAACTAGCATAACAAGAGCTACCCATTTACGCCAGTTTGACCCTTGCCTTTCAGCTACTTGACCTAGACTACAAACTAAGTGATAATAGGTCTCAATGGTCCAACAACAATATTTTCGTCAATAACTGTTTTTCTAGTCATTCTGGAGCGTCGTTCTAACTGTCGGGGTGCTTCCAACAGTCACATAGCTTCGTCATGGAGAAGTACCATTCTGCGTTGTTATGCTATTCTAGCGAGGTTCAACTTCATCATATCTATCTCCTACAAAGTCTTCTTTGGAGCTTCTCGTAGTTTTTCTAACCTTGCTTTCTTCTTACTAAGCTTTCTTGCCTTGTTTCCTATGATCTGAGTCTTTGGGTTCCTCTTTCCTTCCTTATTCTTACTTTCCCTTATCCTAGTAGTTTTGTACTGTTGATTTTATTTCAAAGGGTTCATAGATAATACCTCTTATCTTACTATGTCTAGGGTGGATGCACTTCTTTCCTACATGGACAGGTTCTTTAAGCCTTCTTGTGTTCTTTCGACAACTAATTCTCTTGCCTTCTACTGCTTCGACTTATCCTCTTGTTCTTGTATTAATCGCTCTATTTTTCCAGCTATGAAGTCTCGTAGTTCTTTCTTTTTATATTCTATGGCTTCCTCCTCTACTTTTCTTATGATCTGATCCTTCTCAATCCAAGTCTTTCCTAACAAAAGTGCAAAACGGCAGTTTTTCTCAGCAAACTTAATGACTTCAAATTCTTGTTCAATCGATGTTCCATGGGAAATCATAGGTACATTAGTAACTCTTCCACATAGGGTTATCATCTTTCCTTTAAACAAGTCTATCCTTCCTAATGAAGGTATCATAGAAGGCTTTCCCAAAATTTCCCAGGTGCTTTTTGGCATAATACTCACATATGTTTCTTCATCCAAGACACAGTCTATGTCGAAGTCTCTTATTCTTGTTTCTATGCACTATTTTTCTTTCAATATATCTGGTAAAATGACGTCTCTATGATCATACAATGTTTCTTTCAAATGTAATAACATAGTCTCTGATTCTTTCTGGTTCTCTAACATATCCTTAGCCTCTTGACTTTGTTTATAGTTTTCTTGTCTTGGGTTCATCTTCTCAACTTTGGCAATCATTCTAGGGAAATCCTCAACCTCATGGACAATATCTTTACAACAAAGACAAATAGGACCTATACCAGAGAATTCCTTAGAAAGATGTCCTGGTCTTCTATAATTATAACACAATTTCAATCCTCTCTTTATTTTAAATGATCCCCATCCTTTCTTGTTCTGCACACTGGGATCACAGTGATGGACCTGCAATCTGCAAAAATTATTTCTAGGTTTCTGCATCCACTTGTTAGTCCAAAAATCCTTTCTATGCATAGGAATAACATATCTTTCACTATCTCTATCAAATCTATTCAGACCCATTCTTTCTTCTAACTGTACCCTAGTTTTCAGACTAGGACAAAATATATCAAACATACCTAGATTCATACTTTCGAAGCAAAAATTTCCACTTATCTTACCTTTATTAGAGCACAAATCTTTAAGATCTCACCTCTTTTCTTCAGATCATGTTTCTTTATTAGCACATAGCTTCAAAAGTTAGTAGAATATTTTGCACTACAATAACAGATCTACGCACAGATCTTTCTCTTTTCTTCAGTTCCCAACAATCACAGTTTCAGGTCCTAGCAATGGAACCATTTGTTGGCACAGGGTAGACCTAGGGTTCAATGCTTCAACAACACACCAACAAAACCCTAACTATTAGCCCTTTCGGCAACACCTACGAAGCAGATGAAGTCTCACTTGAGGTAGAGGAAGGGGGGGTTGTAGGACTTAGGTGTCTACAACCTAGCTGGTGTTGATTGTGGAGCCTGATTATCTTCCTGGTTCAGAGGTCCTTTCTTTCAGTTGTGTTTATACCCCATGAAGTATTTACACCCCATAATTATGTAC
>JZKD02S1673276.1:595560-609842 GCA_000966675.3 Picea glauca
TTGAAAGAAAAAAATCAAATAATTTAATTAGATTAATTGATAATGTTAGTATTTGGTAAATAGGTTAATAAAGATAGAGTAGCTAGACAAAAGCTAGGTTAAAATTTTGTTGGAAATTAATTAATCAATTAAAAATTAATTTAGTTAATTATTAATTAATTAATTAATAGTTAAATTAATTATTTAAAGTTAGTAATAAGGTTAATGTTCCATTAAATTAAATATTAAAATATAATATAAAACAAAACATATAAAGAAAAATAAAAAATAAAAATAAAAACTAAAACAATTAAAACATAATAAAACACATATAAAAACTTTAAAACCAAAAAACAAACGTAAGTCAAAACAAAATATAAAAAAATTATACAAAAACCAAATTAAACCCTATCCTAAGTTCTATCCCACCCTCATACCTCACACCTACCACAGCTCACGTCACACTCCACTTACATAGACTCCCGCTCACATTTAACACCAGCGCCCCCATCCACTATCCCATACAAATTAATCAACACACCATAAAATTTCCAGACCCCCCCTCACCTTCCGGACTTTAACGAGAGGGGGGGGTCCGGAATCCCCATTAAACTTCATGCACTTCCATTTCATCACACATCACATCAAAAAAAATCAACGGCCCATAAAAATTCCGGACCCCCCCTCACCATCTGGAATTTAACGAGAGGAGGGGGTCCGGAATACCGCTTTCCACACAAAAAACCACTTTTCCCATTTTTGCCTAAGTTTTGCCTGTTTCAGCATGTGTTCGTCTGAGGCAGTTTCTGGGCAAACGAAGACGGATTTTTAAAATCCGAGAGAGGTTTTTTCTCAGAACGGGATGAAGAAAAAAAACTCTCTCATTTTTTGCAACAGAGCTACGAGCATGGAGAATCGAAGACATCTTCGAGGCCTATTTTTCCAGATTTTCAATTTTCCATTATAGTCCCGATCTTGCAGGAGCTGTTACGGCCAGCTGGGGACGAATTTGGTGAAACCGAAGAAGGTTTTTGTCCCGAACATTCCCATCTACAATAACCTCCTTTAGTTTTCTCCCAGGTGTCATCATTCAAGAGAAAAACATGTATTTTAGGACCCCTTTTTTCATAGAAAACCGGTCCATCTTTCATGACATAAAGCTCCAAATTTTGTGGGAGTGGTGGCTATTTTTGGTCGAGGTAGTTATATTGACTTCCGAAACTTATTGGGATGATCTATCCTGTTTATTCAGATGATTTTAATGTAAAAGGGTTTGACCTGTGAGGTCCCTGGCGGCACTGTGGGCTGTGTTTAGCAGAGAATTTTTCCTGTAACTTCAAATGATCTATCAGAAATGAGCATGTTGTTCACAGGATTCTTTCGTGTATTCATTGGTGATGTTTATTCTCTAAGTTGAACGTTTTTCTTGCTTTGTGATCATATTGTTTTTTGGAACTAATATTTAAGAGTAACGTAATGTTACAGGATTTATCTTTGATACCCTGTTTCCGATTCTAAAGATTTTAATGTTTATCTTCTGATGTTTTCGATTAAGAAATTCTTAACTGCTTCTTAGTTGAATCTATCTCCCTCATATTTTCTTTTGTCCATCATTTAAGCTACTAAAATATCCAATGAGTATATTATCTCGCCCTGTGGAAGTATTCTTTCCTCGTTTCTGGTTGTATTTCGTATTTATTCAAATACAGACCCCATTTGCCCAATGGCCCTCCTTGTTTTTTCAAATCAACCATTTAAAAACCCCAACCCATGTTCTTCATAACTAGCCTAATACCTATTAAAACAAAGCTATATCAGACAGAGATATCCCTCTCTGAGTCTTGGAGGGCTAGATCCAAGACTCGAAGCGGTTTTGATGTTGCCTCTGTGACGGCCTTACAGCCTTGGGAAAATTATAGAGTGCTAACACTCTGCAATCAAGCTCTAGCTGGTTTACAAGGTACTTCACCTAGTTCATCTGTAGTCCCTTGGTGCACTTCCCTACGAGGTCAAATATGAATCCAGTCACTTGTGTTGGTTTTTTCTTACAAACTAGCTTGCCCGTGATCAGCTGACAGGCAAGGTGCACTGCACCACTCCGGATAAAGCCTACCTTGTAGCCTTGTGTGCCTTTCTTGACATCGCCATAAGTTTCTTTTATCCTCTGTGCTAGTGCTCGAGCTGAGGTCTTTCCAGGGTAATAATACTATTGGTCAGGGCCTTGCATCCTAAGTCCTATGATCCGATTGATCAAGGTCAAATCCACAGTGATGTGGTGGTCCAACCATAAGTATCCTCTGTGGTAGCAGGATAACAACAACTTGATGCATGCGTTGACTTCCTAGTGTCTATTGAAGTGTGGGATATTCATTGCATTAATCTATGTGGACTACGCAAGGTTCTGGGTCCATGACTGTAGGACAATCTTAGAATTCTTTCCTTTGGTCCTAGTTAAGTACTTATGTGGGGTTAATATGTTGTAAACTTTACGATCTCCAAGGTTAAAATCACTAAATTTCAGTGTTGCGAGCTTATCTTGGTCAGCATGAACTACGCGCACCCCTTTCAGAAGGTACACGGTGATCAAAGTGTACTCAAAGTCTTGAGGTACACTGTCACAGTTGATGGCACCACTTAGAGGTCGTAAGTAAGTAGGTAGAATGTGTGGGATAAGCTTGGCATTTGCAATGTCATCCCTGTACTTGGTCCATTTCTCATCGGTCAGCGAGGATGGACTGGCGCGAGAAGTGGAAGGGGAGGCTTGGAGTCCTCTTGTTGACGATGCTTGGACTCCTGTAGATAATCCTCGCTCCGACATGACTCTCCCAGTCATTAAGTAAATCAAAATTTCTTCAACTACTTTCTCAGCAGCGTTGAGCTCATCCAACATACAAGCTTGGGTCAACTATCTCGAGTGTGAAATGAATTCAGAGATTACAGTGAATGGTATGGGAACAAGGCAATGATCACAGGGTGAAGTAATCTTAGGTTTTGGGCTCAAATTCTCACTTAGCAAAAATTATTCTCGGTGCGTGGTGCGACGAACTAAGTAGGAAAACTTAGCAACAGTTTGCTTGCAATGGGTATGAGGTTGCATTAACTTATGTTATGTCCATTATGGCATGGTCAAACGGTCTAGTGGTGAGCCATAAATGCTTTCTGACCCGTTCGGAGTGGTAGTTGAATGGTTACATTGGCTTCCAATGGGTATATTACTTCGCCTCGGTGAAGTGGCATATGTCGTTGTTCTGATATCCCAATGAAGCTCCAATTCTGCAAAGTGTCTTGCTGCGAGGTACCCTCTGGGATCTTCTATAACTTTTCAATATTAGCCTTCTTCTTACTTAGATTTCTAGCCTTCTTTCCAGTGAACTTCGTCTCAGTGATTATCTTCCCATTTTGATTCGTATTTTCCTCATACATAGTCACTTTTTGCTGGTGAGATTCTCTCCTGGGGTTTAGGTATATCACTTCTTCTTTATCTAGGCTAGAAATTTCATCCTTTTGTGTAACTTTGGCCTCGACATCTAGGCTTCTAGTGTCAGGTGGCTTCGAGCGGTTCTCCTATTCTTTTATAAACTATGCGATCCTTTTAGTCATGATATCTTTTAACTCTTGTCTCTATTGTTCTAAAAGCTCTTCTTCTTCCTTCTTTATGGCTTGATCTCTTTCAATCCAAGGTTTTTCGAGTAGCATAGTAAACGGGGTGTTGTCCTCAATGAATTTGAAAATCTCAAAATCTTATTTTGTCGAAGTTCCATTGACTGTCATAGGTATCTGAGCGAGTTTTCCACATAACATCATCAGTTTTCCTCTGAATAGTCATATTCCTCCCAACGAAGGAATCATGGCAGGCTTCCCTATAGCTTCCCAAGTTCTTTCTGGCATAATGTTCACTTGTGTTTCTTCATCAAGAATAAATTCAATGTCAAAGTCCCCTATTCTTTCTTCAACTTGCTCCTTTTCTTTGAATATCTCTGGTAATCGGACATATTTATGTTCCTTCGGGGTTTCTTTCATCTGTATTAGTACTTTCTCTTATTCTTGTTGGGTTTTTGCCTTTTCTGGATCTGCCTTATGGTCTTCTTGATTTAGATTTATCCTTTCAAGCTTAGCGATCATTCTAGGGAAATCCAATACCTCATGGTCCCTAGCTTTGCAACAGAAACAACTAGGTCTTCTACCAGGGAATTCCTTAGCTAGATGGTCTGGTTTTATCTGCAACTGTAACATAGGATTAATCCTCGCTTTCTTTTAAATGATCCCCAGCCTCTTCTGTACTGCACACTAGAATTGTGATAGCTAACCTATAGAAAATTCTTTCTAGGATCCTGCATCCATTTGTTAGTCCAGACATTCTTTCTATGCATAGGTATAACATATCTATCATTATACCTATCAGATCTATTCATATCAAACTTATTTCATATATTAATTCCCTAGTTTTTAAGCAAGGACAGAATCTATCAAACATACCTAGATCCATGCTCTAGAAACAAAAAAAAAATCACTTATCTTACTTCTACAGAGCACAAAGCTTCTAGATCTAAGAACGTTTGACTATTATTACCTTTATTAGAGCACAAAGCTTACATATCTTACCTCTTTTCTGCAGATCTGACCTCTTTCTTTCATAAATTTCCTCCTTTACATTTCTTAGAGCACAGAGCATTCAGATCTCGCTTCTTTTCTTCAAATCTGATCTTCCTTTCTTTAGATCTGACCTTATTCTTGGAACAAAGCTTCATAGATCAAGTAAAACGTTGCGCACTAGGGAAACGGATCTATGCACAGAGCTTTCTTTTGCACAAAGTTTCTTCTTCCTCAGTTCCCAGCAATCATAGTTTCAATTCCTGGCAACAGAACCATTTGTTGGCACAGGGGCAGACCCAGGGTTCAACTCTCAAGAGCACACCAAGAAAAACCTAACTACTAGCCCTTTCGGCAACACCCGCGAAGAAGATGAAGTCTCACCTGAGGTAGAGGTAGGGGTGGTTGCAAGACTCAGGTGTCTGCAAAATTAGTTGGGACAAAGATTTTTTATTATATCATTTATAGAGCACTTAGCATTGATCATTCGTCAATATTCAACCCTTATTTTATTTTGTAAATAGCACAGAGCATCGCGGTGTGCACTCAAATCTACAGTATTGTAGTACTTAACCATAGTAACCCAGATCAGATCCAGTAGATCAGCACTAAGCATCCTCATACACATCAGATCTAACAATCATATATATCTAAGAAGCACAGAGCATAAGTGGATATATGAAAGCACATAGCATAAGCAAAAACACATTGAATCAAAGCACAGAGCATAACACGTGGATTTACGTGCTTCACCCCCACCCTGGGGATACGTCCACAAAATCTTATTCTTCATTATCGTCTTCAATCTGTTACAAGCACAAAGCCTCCAAAACCCTTCTTCGCATAATATAGAAGATCTACACAGCTCGCTAGATCCTTCTTCCTTGTGTTACAGCAGTTAGCTTTCTATAGCAACCTCAGAGTAACTTGCACTTAGCCTTGCAAGCCTTACATAGTTTTCACAAAGCACTTATTCAACATCACAGAGATGCACTACCAATTGCACTAAGAAATCATATCTACTCCTTCTTACATTGCCTATCCTACGATTTATACATTACAAAAGTGGGCCTAATCATGGGTAAACCCACGAGCTAACATCCCTTTCCCATTAAATTAACCCAAAACCCTAAAAGGGCCCAAAAGTGGAACAAGATCCCATGATCTCTGCTTCGCCTGGCGCTCCATCTTTGACAGGCTGTTGAAGTCCAAAAACAGTCAAATATGACCAAGTGTTCCTCAAAACTTGGTCAAGGTCCAACACCCTTGATTTCTAGGAAAGAACCTCAACAGCGCAAAGTTACTATGTCGAAAGAAGATAAGAACTAGAATGGAAAAAGGAATTATGAGACAAATATCATTGGAAAGAAGGCTAGAAAAATAAGTAAGAAGAGAGCTAAGATTGAAAAGTTACCAAAGGTCCCCGAGGGAACTTCGCAGATGGAAAATTTGCAAAATTGGAGCTTCGTCGGAATATCCGAGCAACATCACATGGCACTTCTCCATGGAAAATCAATATAGTCGTTAGAGACAGTATAACCATTCGACCGATGGTCCGAACGGGTACAAAGGCATTTATGGTCAGAAAGTTCCCCACCAGACCATTGGGACCATGCCACAATGGACAGAACTGAGTTAATGAAGGCTTCTCGCCCATTGCAAGAGATCTCTTGCAGAGTTATCTATTTATCCCATCGTGCCACACAACGAGAACACTTTTTCCAATCGTGACTATCAGAGATCACAACATAGTCGATTTCTCATAGTGATAACTATGTTAGTGCCATCTCTCCAATTGCATTAACCTATTACTCTTCGAACCCAAGACATTCAACCATGAGCATGCATGTTGGACAAGCTTAGAGTTCTAGAGAAAATTGTCAAGGAATTTCTTATTGACCTAATGACTGAAAGGGTAATGTCCAAAAGAGTGATGTCTACAAGTATTCAAGAATCATTGACAAGAGGACTGCAAGCCTCTCCGTCGACTGCTCACGGAGCCGGATCATCTTGACCATCAGCAAAAAAGAGAACTAAACATAGTGAAGACCTAGCCAATGTAAAGTTGATCCCATCCATATTGTTGGATTACATCCCACCTCTGGTCGGAGCACTGAGTCGAGATAGTGTGACAAGGGAATTCGAGTACACCATGATTATTGCGTACCTCCAGAAGGGGATATGCGCAGTTCACGCACAATAAGATAAGATCAAAGTGTTGAAGTTCAATGACTTCAACCTCGGAGATATCAAAAAATACAATACGCTCTCCCCATATAATACCTGACCAAGATGAAGGGAAAGAATTCAAAGATAATCCCTCAACCGTGGACGATGAACCTTGCGCAGTCCACCCTGTTAAACGTAATGAAGATCCCACATTTTGGAAGTCACCAAGAAGTCAATGCCTGTGTCAAGATATTGCTCTCATGTTACTATGGTGGTTATTTATGACTAGACCACCATATTACAGTCGATCTGACACTGATCCATAGGATCACATGGTTGAGTATGCAAGGATTTGACCCACAGGATTTCTATCCAGGAAAAGCCACAAATTGCGCGCTATCACAGAATATTAAGGATACATATGGTGATGTCGAGAAGGGGATGCGAGGCTATAAGGTAGCCTCCATCCAGAATGGTGCAATGCACCTAGCATATCAGTTAATAGCTGGAAATCTGATACACAAGAACTGACCCACACAGGTCACATGCTTTGTCATCGACCTCGCGGGGAAGTGTGTAGAAGGCTTATAGATGAACTTGGCGAAGTACCTAGTCAATCAACTCGAACTAGATTTTCGCGAAGCGTAGGATCAGGGCTACAAGTTTCACTTTAGCTGGCTCCTGCTCCTCATCATGTTTGTTGCCTGGGATATGCCAAAAGGTGCGACCTTCCCGGACATCGAGCCATTTGAGCCACTTGCCATGAATTTCTCCACACTTTGGTATTCGAGTGATATGAACAAACAATGGCAGTCAAACATTGTTTTTCATACGTACTACCTTCAGTTGAAGAGATCCATAGAAGCAGAACCTCACATGAATCCGAACACCTTACAGAGATTCTGACCTCTGATGAAGTTCTGCATAGATCGACACTTCATCTACCTTACAGCGCGAGCCGATGAACATAAGGAGCAGTTATAGTCGTACTACAAGCTCATGGAAGAGGATCTTTAGGAGATCACTAAGAAATGGTCAGAAAACCTCCTTATTCCAGCATACCCTGCAGATATGTCTAACCCTAACAGCCCAGAAACCATGCATGATACACCCGAACCCAACAAAATGAAGAAGACCGAAGAGGTCCAAGAATTAAGCAATGCTTCAGGAAAGACTACTTCAGTATCACCTAACTGAGGGGGTGATGACAAAGAAGAAGAAATAAATGGTACATGATCCGAACAAAAGTAAGGTGAAGTAACAGCGTCGAGAGATGAGACTGATACCCTGAAGAAAAGGAAGGTTTCTCCCCCGAAACCTTCATCTCGGAAGAAATCAAGAGCCGCCATGACCAAGATGAAGACCATTCTTACTATTGATGACTTCAACTTTATCATAGCCACCCTCAATGATGCTTCTCTAGAAATTGTGGAGAAACAAGAAGCTAAGCAAGAGGAAATGTATGACATACTTAAGGTCGAGTTCTGAGGGGTACAATAGGCCCTTCAGTCCAGCCGCGTAGTGTCCAGTGCGCCCCTGCCATCAGAAGAACTAGAGTTAGGGGATGAGCTATCCCAACTCCGTCGATTAGTTGATACAGTTGAAGCTTGTCTTCGTCGCACACAAAAATAAGCCGAACAAGCTACCCATACCTTAAAGAAAGTACAAGGTGACATTATAGAACAATGCAAAATAGTAGAACAAGAGAAGGTTGATCTCTAGGCCAAGTTTGAAGTGGAGAAAGCACAGATGCAGCAAGAGAAAGAATAGTTGCTCGCAGAGAAGCTCAAAGTAAAAGAAGCAGTAAACAGATCCCTCCTCTCTGTGACAGGCTTAGAGCTACAGGATGAAGCCCAAGTCACACTTCAAGTAGAGCATCTTGCGGAAGCCATCCAGCAGCTACAACAAGGAATAGCATATATAGAGCTCCACACAACGCCTAGCGCTCTACAGGATGTAAGAGATCAAAGAGAAGCGACTTCCAAGAGCACAGTCGAGAGAATAAAGGCTCTTGCCATTGAATGCAAGAAACTCAATGATCGCAGTGCCTAGAATTATGAGAAAATAACTGAGAATGCAGAACTGAAGGAATTGGAGTCACAGCTCCAAGAGGCAAAGCAGCAAGAAGAAACAATACAGGTGCATTTGAAGCCCCTGTCGGTTGTGGAAAGAATGAAGTGACCCCAAGAGTAGTGCACTGCCCAGCAGCAGGTCCATATTATTCAGAGCAAAGTCATGGAAGTAAATCAGAGGCTCCAACCTGTACAGGATGAGGCTTAGCAATTGTTCACAAAGATTAAGGGTCGAGGAGAAGAACTAGAGTAAGTTGTCATTGTAGTTGAACAACACCTAGAACAACCCGTGAATGAGGAAGTCACTCAAGATTTCACTGAACAAGAGTTCATGGCACAAAAACAAGTCAAATATTCTTGAGACAAGTTTGAGGATTTTGATACATAACTACCCAGATTAGAGTGACTCGGGACGAGTCACAGGTGAGTGTGGGGGCATGTTGGCCCTTGAACAAGTTTTGAGGATACTTGGTTGATCTAGATTTTATGAGAAGAATGAAATGAATACAAATTATTAACAGGTTCTTAACACAAAAAAACAGAGATACAGTAAAACTAGTTTTCTATTCAATAGCAAAATAAGCTGAAACTGTAAAATGCAGCGGAAACAAGCTTGTTGAAATGTTGGCGGCTTATCTCTAAGAAGAGATGTGACGGCAGTGCACATTCACAAGAAGAAGTTTACAATGAGGCTCTGAAGTACTTTTTACAATAATAAATAATTCCAAAAACCCTATACATCCAAAAACCTAACCCTAGGAGATGAAGCCCCAAAATTCATGTGGGCCCCATTTGGGTAAGTTAGTACATCAACTTCTCGGGGTCGTAACTTTTGCATACGATCTTTGTTTTAGGCGTGTGATAGCCCCTTGGAAAGGTATCATCGAGTAGATTCATTTTTGGGGCTCAATTATGCATTTTATTAACATTGAGGAGCTTGATCCTGAAAAAAACCTTCATTTAGGCCCTCAAAATGGCCCCAGAAGTTAAAACTGCTAAAAATAGTAAATTGCCAAAATTGTCAGAAACTTGTTTTGAGCCAGTTGGAAAAGGTGGGTGGCCATCGATATCCATATAGATCAATCCTCCATCCTTAGGAAGCAATGGTATCCATTTTTTTGAGGTCCCCCATCAGATGAGGAAATTTCTGCGGAATTTGGCCCCGGGTGAGCCACCTTCCTTGGTGCAGGAGCTACCCTGCTTTGATGACCCGATAAAGCTAGATACTTTGTTGTCAATTTCCCTTGATCTATATTTCCAAAATCTAATCATTGAATTCCTATTGTATCCAGTCGGGGTTGAGCTCTGTTTGTTTCAGTTGTTTTGCTACTTCTGAGGTGTCCAATAATGGTGGGAAATAAGGGCGAAGGAGATCCACGTTGAACACTGGGTGCAAGCCAAGGAAACGAGGAATGATGAGCTCAAAAAAATTATCCCCCACAACCTTGGTGATATTGTACATCCCATAACGGAGTGGGTGAATATTTCGATGGGGTCCTATAAGGTGTTCTTTCTGCAAGTGCAACCAAACTTTGTCGCCCACCTGAAAATTATGCGGAACCCGATGTTGATCATGGCATTGTTTGTACTTGTCATTGGACTTCCATAGGATATCTTAAACCTGTTGGCAGATGTGTTGGATTTGCTCAATGAACCGGGTGGCTTTGTCATCTTCATTTGGAGCAGGAGATGAGTCGGTCGAGGTGACCGCAAGGAGAAGTGAAACATCTATGGGACCCAATGGTTGGAATCCCAACCCCACTTGAAAGGGGTTGTGGTCGGTTGAGATGTGTAGGGCTCGGTTGTATCTATGTTGGATAGAAGGAAGGCTCTCACCCCATGTGCGAGTGTGTTTTGAATTATACATGCAAAGGATATGCACGATCATTCGATTTACAGCCTCGGTTTGGCCATCTGTCTAGGGGTGGAAGGTCGTGGATTTGGTGAGCTTGGTATCCAGTAGTGACTAGAGGCTTGATAAGAATGTGCTGAGAAATCAACTATCCTGATCTGAGACAATGGTTTGTGGGATTCCAAAATGTACCTAGACTCGTTCAAAGAAGAGCTTGGCAGTGGCCTCTGTTGTGATTCTCTTCTTCCAGGCAACCAGAATCACCATCTTAGAAAAGCGATCAACAACCACAAAAACACAGTCATTTCCCCACTTGGTGGATAGGAGGCCCGACATGTAGTCCATTGGGATGGATTCCCATGGCCTGTTAGGAGTAGGAAGAGGGGTGTACAAGCCCTGTTTCTTAGTAGTCATTTTGGTAATAACACAGGCAGTGCAGGACCTGATGTACTTGTCGACCTCCTATCGAAGTTTCGACCAGTAGAAATGTTTCTATAGCATCACCACTATCTTTTAGACACTGAAGTGTCATGCCACCCGACTGTAGTGAGCTTCCCAGATCATCTTCACTCACTCACTTGATGGAACACAGATATGACCCAGATGACACAACAACCCATCCTGAAGATGAAAATTATTGACAACTGCATTTGCACCCAACATTTGGTAGCTGGTGGCGAAGTCAGGGTTTGTCTCATAGAGTTGGGGCCATCCAGATGTCTCATGGTAGCAAGAGTATAGCACCGTGGTGAGTGTCACAACTGGCGGTCTACTGAGGCAATCAGTGACACGATTGGTGCTTCTTATTTTATAATTGATGTTGAGGTGGAATTGTTGCAAGTATGTGGACCACTTTTGATGCAAGTCATTCTGTAATTTTCCCTGTGTCTGCATGAACTGTAGTGGCTTATGGTCATTGTGGATGACTGTCTCCTTCCCAAGAATGTAATGTCCCCATTGGCGGCATGCTTTCACAATGGAGTACATGTCTTTTTTGTAAGTAGGGTACTTACGGACAATATATGATAGTGTCTCGCTATGATAGGCCATGGGTGGCTATGATGAGTGAGAATGGTGCCCACAGCATAGTATGAAGCATTTGTCTCAATATCAAAGGGATTTTGTAGGTTTGGTAGTGAAAGTACTGGGGCTGAGCATAAGTGTTGCTTCAAATCATTGAACAGTTGTTGTTGGGACCGGCCCCATGCAAATTTCACCTTACCACCAACCCTGTTTATTTGGCTGAGGACCCATGCAATATGGGTGAAACTCAACACGAACCTACGATAGAAATTGGCAAGGCCCAAGAAGATCCGAAGCTTAGTGAGCGTTGTTGGGGATGTCTAGTCACGGATGACTTGGATCTTGGCTGGATCCACATGTATGCCATGATGATAAATGATGTAGACTAGGTAATGGACCCTGTCCATGCCGAAGGAGCATTTTTCCAAGTTGGCGTATAGCTTGTGCTATCGTAGGGTGTGCAGAACCTGTTGAATATGTTGCAAGTGTTTGGCCCAAGTCTTGCTATAAATTAGAATGTCATCCAGATACACCACTAAAAAAGTATTGGTGAATGGTAGCAGGATATCGTCCATCATCCTCATGAAAGTGGTTGGATCATTTGTCAAACCAAAGGGCATAACCAACCATTCAAAAATGTCTTCCTTTGACTTGAAGGCAGTCTTCCATACATCTATTTGTTCTATCGGGACCTGGTGGTAGCCAGACTTCAGATCAATCTTACTAAAGTATTTGGCCCTTGTGTGTTGATCAAGGAGGTCATCGATTCGGGGAATTGAGTACCAGTTATTGATTGTGATTTTATTCAGAGCCTGGTAATCAATACAGAGTCGCTAGGTTCCATATTTCTTCTGTACCAACATGATTGGGCTCCCGCAAGGTGATGATTTGGGGCGGATGTGCCCCTTGTGGAGTAGTTCTTAGATCTATCACTTGATCTCCTCGTTCTCTAACAAAGAGTGACGATAGACTGGCCCATTGGGCAGCGGTGCGCCAGGGGTTAGATCAATGGGGTGCTTGACCTAGCAGTTCAGAGGTACCCCTGTAGATGAGGAGAAGATATTTGAGTATTCTTCCATGACCTTATCTACTTTCTTCTGTTGTGTGGAGAGGTCGGTCACAGAGACCCTGGATGTGGTTATGATCTTTCACTTATTTTGAGAGTGAATCATGAAGAAGACAAACTTCCCCATCTAAGAGATGACCTTCCTGCATTGCTTAGAAGAGATAAAGGAAATAGCACTAGGTGGGACTGCCTCGAGTATCCTATAAAATTTCATGTTCAAAGTAATAATAACACTACGAGGACTAGACTCATATACAGCATGACGTTTGCATAAATAATGTTGTCCCAAAAGAAAATCACAAACTTCGAGAGGAGAAACATCACACAATACCTCGTCTTTGAAGGGCTTGATGTCATACGACAGTTGACACTGTTGGCTGATGCGGAGATCACTTCATTATCAGAGCCATCCAATGGTGTATGGTTGTGGGTGCAATTTTGTTGGTAGGGCTAGCCGCTTGATGACCTTTGCTGAGATGAGGTTCTTTTGGCTATCTCTATCAATGATGAAGTGCAACAGGGTGCCTTTTACCCACATCTGTGAATGGAAGAGGCTCTCTCCTTCTTCTGGCTCGTCTGGTTCACCAGGATGGAGCTTGGTGGTAGCAATGGTGGCACTGGGTTCCACATCAATGATCCATATTCCCCTTTCTGGTTCTAGCTCAAAGTCAGAATCTGCATCTGATTCATAGGTTTTCACTTCAGCCACCAGTGACTTCTTTGAGTGGCAATCAACAGTGTTATGCCAAGGGATCTTATGGAAGTCGCACCACTTGCCAATATCTTTCTTTGTCTTTCCAATTTCCTTCTTTGCTTATGAATTGGACTAGTTGTCCTGATACTGTCCATATTTTCTCTGTCCTTTGTTTGATGGGTTGGGGCCACCCTTTCCTAGATTTTATTGTGAGGGTTCCCAGGCCCAAATTGCCGCATATTTTGTTTGAGCTTCTGCTCGATTTTGATGGCATATCGGTAGGCCATGCCCAAGGATGAGATGTCTAGAAATTCCATTTCGATTTGGATGTATCTATGCAGAGCACCATGATACTTGAGCACCAGATGTCACTCTGAATATTTGATACCCAACTTGGTGTGCAAGGTATGGAAGATATTTGTGAAATTTTGCACTACATGGTCTCTTTCTTGCTGCAGTGTGGTCCATTTGGTATATAGGTCATCACAACTTCTGACATGGTAGTATCGTTCCTTAATATCATCCCTGAAGGATTCCCAAGTGGTTGTGACTAGAAATAATGAGGTTTCCTCTATTTCCTTTTGCTCACAAAAAGTTTCCCACCAATCTTTGACATGGGGAATGGCTTTGAGGAGTGCAAAAGTAATATTTTCTATATTCGAAAAGTTATGGATAGAAAAATACCCTTCTAATAGATTCAACCACTTGTCTATAGCATATACGTATTGTTATAACCCTAAAATGCACCATACAGGTTTACCTGGCATCAGGCCAACTCATGCCTCTTCCTAGCCAAAGCCATGCTGAGTATTTCCTCAAAAAACCACTTAAAACAAG
>JZKD02S1673276.1:618559-637660 GCA_000966675.3 Picea glauca
GAAAAAAGGGGTTTTAGATTCGGGTAGAAGGTTAAAAGTTAAGTCTTGAGGGTCATGATCTGCGTATGAGCTTAGAGCCCTAGATTATTAGTCCGTAGGGTAGAATACCCAACAAAACGTATATATAACCTTCAAATATAGGAATATCAAAGTTTATGTGTACCTTGAAGGGGGTGGTGCCTCCGTTTGAAGAAGATGCATCGCCTGTTGGTAGCCGCCGAAGGATTTGCACGAAACTATCCATCATCTCGTTCCTCTATTGCGTGAGGGTTTCCTCAATCAAAAGTTTGAAAGGATCTCTTGTCTTGTCATATTTCTTTTCTCCTTTCATGGGATGTCGCTTGGGTGTGCGAGAGATTCTGTCCTCAAGAGAAACAAGATCGAGACCCAACTCTTTGTACTCTGACCTCATTGGGGACATGCATTAAGACGACAAGGAGAAGACTGCTCTGATACCACTGATCTATATTTTATGAGAAGAACGAAATGAATATAGATTATTAACAGTTTCTTAACACAAAATAACAGAGATACAGTAAAACTAGTTTTCTATTCAATAGGGAAATAGGCTGAAACTGTAAAATGCAGCGGAAACAAGCTTGTTGGAATGGTGGCAGCTTATCTCTAAGATGAGATGTGATGGAAGCATACATTCACAAGAATAAGGTTACAATGAGGCACTGAAGGTCTTTTTACAATAAGAAATAATGCCAAAAATCCTAGACATCCAAAAACCTAACCCTAGGAGATGAAGCGCCAAAAGTCATGTGGGCCCTGTTTGGGTAAGTTAGTACATCAACTTCCCGGGGTAGTAACTTTTGCATACGATCTTTATTTTAGGCATGTGATAGCCTATTTGAAAGGTATGATAAAGGAGATTCATTTTGGGGGCTCATTCATGCCTTTAGCTATGATTCAGGAGCTCAATCCTAAAAAACCTTCATTTAGGCCCTCAAAATGGCCCCAGAAGTTAAAACTGTTAAAAATAGTGAATTGCCAAAATTGTCAGAAAATTGTTTTGAGCCAGTTGGAAAAGGTGGGTGGCCACCGATATCCATTTGGATCATTGGTCATGATTGACCTATTTTTGGGACTTCGATAGGCTGTCAAAGGTGAGCACAAGACGAAGTGGAGATTGTGGGATCTCGACCCCTTTTAGGGCCCTTTTTGGGATTGGGATTATGTAACGGGTATGGGGATGTTGGCCCATGGGTTTACCCATGATTAGGCCTATTTTGTACGTATAAATAGAAGGATAGGAAATGTCAGAAGTATTTGAATTGTTGAAAGTTGGCTAAGTGCTAGAGTTGGATCTGTGTGATCAAGAATTGTAAGGCTTTGTGCATGTTGTTTGATACTTGGAGAGCTAAGTGCAAGTCATTGTAAGGGGTTGTGACAAGTTGTGTGATTAGACCTACTCAGGGAAAGAGGATCTAGCGAAGTGCACAGATATCCTGTCCTATGCGGATTAGGGTTTTTTAGTCTCTGTTCATGTAACTGATTAACAAAACATAATAGAAGAGAAGAAGAGTTGGTGGACGTAGCCCCAGGGTGGGGGTGAACCATGTATATGTTGTGTTGCTCTGCTTTGTGTGATGTGTTGGTGTGTTTATGTGTGACTTTCTATGATATAGATGAATGTTAGATAGGACTGATGTTGCTTTGTGCTTAATAAAGAGAAGGAATGTTAGATCTGACCTATATGACTATGCTTAGTGCCTGAATCTGCTAGATCTAATATGTTCCTTTTATGCTAAGTGCTATTAGATGTGGATCTGGTTGAATATTACGATGCTTTGTAATTAGGGTTTGTCTGTTCTATTTCTAAGAATTGGATATTGATGAATTTTCATTGCTAAGTGCTCTGTTAAATATTAGAATCACAGATCTGTGTCCTAGCTAAGGTTAAAGACATCTAAGTCATGCAACCACCCCTACCTCTACCTCGGGTGAGACTTCATCTGGTTCGTAGGTGTTGTCAAAAGGGTCAGTAGTTAGGGTTTTGTTGGTGCGCTATTGTAGCGTTGAACCCTGGGTCTGCCCCTGTGCCAACAATATTTATACTTGGTGGAGTTTTCACACAACAATATGCATCGTGACTCATTTGGAATGCATCCAATTTGAATCTTTATCTGGTAGAAAAAGAAACACCCTAATAATTTGGGATAACCTAGTTGATTGAACTATACTTGGGCTATAATTTATTAATGAAATGGAAGAATAGGTTGCCAGAATCAAGAAAAATTGTAACGTAATAAAAGATAGATAGAAAAATTGTGTAGATAAGAGTAGAGTGCATAAATAATTTTTAGTTGGAGATCATTTTTTCTTGGCTGGGTGATATTGAAGAAAGTATCACTAAAGTTGGTAAGATGTGCCAAGATTGAATCAAGATATTATGGAGCTTTTAAATTCCTTGATAGAATATGATTAGTTGCATATAAGTTTGCATTTCCTACTAACATAAAATCTCATGATTATTTCATGTATCTTTGTTGAAGAAGTATATTGATGCATGAGAATTTCACCTCCAAAACAAACTTTGTTCATTGACTTAGGGATATTTACATTTACTAAGGGAGTGGGTTCTCTAAACTTCAACTTAAAGTAAATTTCTTATGTTTTAGTGGGATTTTAGAAGTATAGGATTTTCTTTTCCCTATTTGAAGTGTAAAACCTTAATTGAGAAATTAGTTGAGTTTAGGTAGATTATCCTAAGTATGGAGGATTCGATTTCATTTGATCCTTATCAATTATAAAGTATGAGAGTGTTATTATGGTTATTAGTTGCACAATCTTAGGGATTTTTTCATGAGCTAGAAGTTGCCCTTCCATGCTTGACATTGTAAGCATGTGGGCAATCGGAAGGGTGTGTGTAGAGACAGAGTGAGAAAGAGGAATTAAGTGTGTAAGAGGTTGAGTATGGACAACATGCAAATTAGAGGCCAAATAAATGTAACTCGGGCTAGAATGGTGAGGAAGCATTATGTAAATTATGTACAGAGAATCATTAAAAGAATTCATGTGGTCATTAATTCTTTGTGTCAGTGTCGAGATTGCATACTCTTTTTTATTTATGCTTTCTGCATAGGATATCAAAGTCTAGACTTGACTCTCACGGAGTGTTTGTTGTAGGATTGTGTGCAGGAAGAGCCAAATGTTGCAGGTTGAGTGCATAACAGAAGCTACAATAGTCGTTGATCGTTGACCACTGGAAGGATCAACAATCCAAATCGCATCAACCTATATCATGAAGGAAGGATCATTTATAACCATAGGATTTCCCCACCGTTAAGTCCTGGAAGTTGGATAAGAGTTATAAGGACTCTATAGAAGTCATGATAGTCTAATGATGGGAATAAATCTGACCGTCTAATCTAGATTCATAACAACGGATGACAATGTATCAGGATTTAGAAGACACGAGGAATTTACAGTAGAATTGTGATCGTTCAATCCAGATCCAGATCAATGGTTCTCATTACTACAAATGAGATCAATGACTCATATTAGATCTAGGGAAAGCCACCGTATCAATGAATCTTGTTATAGCGGACCACGAACATCGAAGGGTCTAAGGTCGTGAGGGCATAAAATTTTTGAGGTCTCAATGATGACAAATGTCACATTAAGGTAAGGAACTCCACACATGAGGTGACACATGGAGAATAGACCCCACGATATATGATTTCCATGGAAAACCATTGATGGTGAATATTATATATTGATTATGTAGATGAACGACCCTCGTCGATACCAGGATACGTCAGGTTGGTGTCAGATTCCACTCAGGGGATGACATGTGGAAGAAAGGTTTCAAACTGATTAGAGTTTTGTGGTGGCCAACGTCATGAGTTTAAATATAATAAACGGTCCATATTGGATCCACGATTCGGATTGATGATGATCCACATTTGAATTATATCGTAGAGTAAAATATCCTGACCATTGATCACTAGCAGAATCAACATTCTAGATCATTGCGGAACGTGACTTTCAGGAGTTCTAGTAGTTGAGAAGTGTTAAAAAGTCTCGACGTCCTAGGACCACTATATGTTTCAGACATCCATTGAAGATAATAGATCAATGACCATCAGAATGAGTGGTGTAGTGGAACTAGAAGATCCATCGTCGACCATTAGCACCAAGGTTTAAGAGCTTAAGGGAATAAGCACTTGGTCACAGCTATATATTAGTCGCATAGACAAGAAGGGATTAGAACCAAACAAGAAAAGTGTTTGGATTTAAGCGTAGTGTTCTAACAATTGTTCATGAGAAATATAAGTGCCCATATTTCATCATTGTAGATAAGCATCGATAGATCCTAGTGCAAGAAACAAAGTACTCTAGACTCTATAAATAGAGGGAATCGGGCCCGTATAACAAATTTGAGAGAAACTCAAGGTTGTAGCTGCAACAAATTTTACTTATAACTCTACACATGTGGGAAATTGACCTGGTGGGTCGCTTTTAATTGGTATCAAAGCATGCAAAATGATTCTATCAATTGGTTTCAGAGCTAGTTACACTCTCTGGAATCAGGTATGTTTCCTTTGAAATTGATGCCTGGAGATGAACATATAAATGTTCTTTAGAAATGAGAACAAATGTATACAGTAGGACAGATTTGGAAAAGCTGACAGGTAAAATTGTTGATTATTTTTGGATTGAGATTTGAGAAACTGATCCATGTGGATATTGGTGGCCACCCACCTATTCCAACTATCTCCTCTTGACAGTTTTTAGTTCAACACATTTTTTTGTACTTCTTTGTAATTGTGGGTTCTACACTTCATGGGTTGTCTGAAGCCCCACACATTGATATTGATGGCCTTCCACTTAATCCAACTGGCTTATTTTGTATGTTTTCATGTCAGCACATCTTGCTATACTTCGAGGGACATTTTGGGGAAATAAACAGTGTTTTTTTGGCTCACCACAGTGAAACTATAGACAAAGTCAAAGTTTGATGGAATAATGTTTAGTTCTCAAAATTACCTTACCAATGGGCTATTACGTTCCTAAAACGAAGGTCGTATGCAAATTTTATGACCTCGAGAAGTTGAGATACCAACTTACCCATAGGGGCCAACATAACTTTTGGTGTTTCATCTCTTAGGGTTAGGTTTTTGGATGTCTAGAGTTTTGGCATTCATGAGTAATGTTAATAAGGCCTCTGGAGCTTCATTGTAATAATTCTTCTCAAACTGATGCATGTAGCACATCTCTTCTCAGAGATAACTACCACCATCCAAGCAAGTGTTTTAGTTCTGCAGTTTTACAGTTTCAGCCTATTTCATTTATTCAATAGAAGATATTGTTCATTGGATATCTGTGTTGTTCTTCACATCTTTGTGTTTATTGTATTCATTATGTTAATCAATTTGTTCCTCTCATAAATGTGGATTAGTGGTATCAGAGCAGTATGCTCTTCATTTATTTTTCTTTGTGCATGTCCCCAGCAAGATCTGGGTACAAGAACCTGGGACTTGAACCAATCGAGTCGTTGCAAGATTGGTCACACCGAGATCGAAAACAAACCATGAGAGATGAAAATAAATATTATGGAGCAGGAGATCCTTTAAAATTGTTGCTCGAGGAAGCCCTTATGTGACAATGGAATGAAATGATGGACAACCTTGCACAGATCCTTCAGTGGCTTCCCACTGGAGAAGCATATTCATCAAGCAGCCATGAAACCCCCTTCAAGGTATAGGTAAATTTTGATATTCCATTATTTGAAGGACTGATAGATACAGATGTTGTAGAGAAATGGTTGAATCTGCTCAAAGGGTATTTTTCGGTCCACAATTTTTCACATAGGGAAAATATTATTTTTCCACTCCTCAAGGTCATCCCCTATGTTAAGGAATAGTGGGACACTTACTCTGAGAAAAGGGCGATAGAGGAATATGCAATATTTTTGGTTTCCCCTACATGGGATTCCTTTTGGGATGCCATTAAAGAATAATACTACCTTGTTGCAAGATACGAGGACAACTACACCAGATGGACCACCCTACGTCAAGAAAGGGACCAGGCAGTACCATATTTCACCAATATTTTCCATACTTTGCACACCAAATTGGGTATTAAAGACTATAAGCGACATTTGGTGCTCAAATACCATGGTTGTTTGCATATATACATTCAAATAGAAATGGAGTTTTTGGACATCACCTCATTGGGTACAGCTTATAGATATGTTGTCAAGATCAAGCAGAAATTTAAGCAGAAGAGGCGAGAGTTTGGATCTACAAAATCCTCATAGATGAAGCAGGGCAAAGGCAGCCTCAACCCACATAGCGAGGGACAGAGAAAAGATGGCCATTCTCAGGACAACCAGTCCAAGCCGCAACACAAGAAGGGAAATGAGAAGAAGAAGGACACAGGAAAATGGTGTGAATACCATAAAATCCCTTAGCACAACATTGAAGAATGTCACTCCAAGCAGTCACTCATGGTTGAGCTAAAGGATTATGAGTCATAGGTTGATTCTAATTCCAAATCAAATTCAAAAGGAGGGAAGCAGATTATCGATGTTGAACCTAGTGACACTATCGCTAACATCAAATTCCAACCAAGTGAACAAGAAGAACGAGAGTAAGGGGAACACCTCTTTCACTCACAGATGTGGGTAAAGGGGGATCCACTTCATTTCGTTATCGATGGTGGTACTCAGAAGAACATGATCTCAGTATAGGTCATCAAGTGGTTGGACCTGTTGATGACACTGCACCTACAGGCCTGCTCCATTGGTTGGCTTTGCTAAGGAAGAGATCTTTGTGTCATCCAACAGTGTTGTCTTCCCTACGACATCAAGCCTTTCAAAGATGAAGTATTGTGTGATATTTATCCCCTTGAAATTTGTGATGTTATTTTAGGACAACTATATTTGTGGAAGAGTCATGTTTTGTATGATTCTAGACCCCGTAGTGTTATTATTACTTTGGGTAAAAAATTGTACAAGATACCAAAGGTAGTGCCACCTACTACTATTTCTTTAATCTATGCTAAGAAATGCAGTAAGGTCATTTCACAGGCTGAGAAGTTCATCTACTTTGTGATTCATGCTCATAGTAAGCAGAAGGTCACCTCCACATCTATGGCCTCTACACAAAGCCTCTCTTTGCAGCAGAACCAAGTGGAGAGGATCGTGGAAGAGTACAGAGACATCTTCTCCTCACCCATTGGGGTGCCGAAGAAATTCCAAGTCAAGAATCCAATTGATATAACCCCCATTTCACCCCTTCCTAATGGAGCAGTCTATCATCACTCACTAATGGAAAATGATGAAATCAAGTGCCAGATCCAAGAGCATATTACAAAGGGGCACATCAGACCCAGATCCTTCTCTTGCAGAAGCCCGATTGTATTGGTGCAGAAGAAGGATGGGACCTGGAGACTCTGCATTGATTACAAATCATTAAAAAAAATCACAGTTAGAAATTAGTACCCAATTCCCAGGATTGATGACCTTCTTGAAAAACTCAAGGGGTGGAATTTATTCAGCAATATTGACCTATATTATGGCTACCACCAGGTTCACATTGAACCAACTGATTTATGGAAGACAACTTTCAAATCTAAAGGAGGTCTCTTCAGATGGTTAGTCATGCCCTTTGGCTTAACAAATGAACCAGCCACTTTCATGAGGTTGATGGATGATGTATTGAGACCCTTCACCAACTCTTTTGTGGTCGTATCTTTGGATGGCTTCCTCATCTTCAGTAGAAATTTGGAGGAGCACATGCGACATATTCAGCAGGTTTTGAGCACTCTGTGGTAGCACAAGATATATTCCAACTTGGAAAAGTGTTCCTTTGGCATAAAAAGGGTCCAATACTTGGGATACATTGTTGATGAGCATGGGGTACATGTTGATCCCACTAAGATCCAAGTCATTCATGATTGACCAGCCCCGACCACACTAACCAAGATTCGAATCCTCTTGGGATTGGCCAACTTCTATCGATGGTTCATGTTGGGATTCTCCCATATTGCATGGGCACTCAACCACGTGACCAAGGGCGGTTGTAGGGAAAATTTCGTGTAGGGGAAGGAACAACAACGCGAATTTGATTATATTAAGAATCTCATGTGCTCAGCTCCAGTACTCTCCTTTCCCGATCTCCAAAAACCATTTTATATTGAGATTGATGCATCGGACTATGTTGTAGGTGCAATTCTCACTCAACATGGTCATCTAATGGCATACCATAGTGAGACACTCTCAGATATTATCCGTAAATACCCCACCTATGATAAGGAAATGTATTCCATTGTACAAGAATGTCGTCAATGGAAACATTACATTCTAGGAAAGGACATGATCACCCACACTAATCACAAGCCTCTACAGTTCATACAGGCATAGAGGAAGTTGTAGAACGGCTGCCAACAAAAGTAGTCCACCTACCTACAACAGTTCCATCTCAACATCAAGTATAAGATATGGATTACAAATTGTGTCGCCGATTTCCTCAGTCGACCTCCCATGGCTTCACTCACCACTGTGCTCCATTCCTGTGGACATGAGGCATCTAAGTTGCCCTAACTTTATCAACAAGATCTGAAATTCACCACCACCTATTAGTTTTTGGGTACATGGGTGACTATCACCGATTTTCACATTTAGGACGGGTTGTTATTCCATCTAGGCCATCTCTTTTTTTCTGCAAGTGAGCATGAAAAGTTTATTTGGGAAGCCCACTATAGTTGTATAGCAGGACATTTTGGCGTGGAGAAAACTATGGTCATTCTCCAGAAACATTTTAATGGCCAAAAATTTGACATGATGTCAACAAGTATATCAGATCTTGCATTGTCTATGCCATTGCCAAGCCATCCATAAAAAAGAAAGGATTATACACACCTCTTCCTACCCCCAAGAAGCCTTGGGAATCCATCTCGATGGATTACATGTGTCGCCTTCCATCCACCAAGCAAGGCAATGATTTTGATTTTGTGGTCATTGATTAGTTTTTGAAGATGGCCATCCTCACATCCTACAAGAAGAACATCACAGCGGAAGATACTTCCAATATATTCTTCAAACGATTGTGGGTCCACTTTGGGATACCACGGACCATCATCTCCGACCGGGATAGTATCTTCCTTGACACATTTTGGTCAAGTATCTGGTCACTGTTGGACACCAAGCTCACTAAATCCACTGCTTTCCACCCCCAATCAGACTTTCAAACAAAGGTTGTCAATCGGATGATTGTGCGCATTTTGCGCATGTACAAATATAAGCATATGTGTACATGGGATGAGAGTCTCCCTTATGTTCAACACAATTACAACAAGTCTCTCCACAACTCCATCGACCACAGCCCATTTCAGGTGGGACTGGAATTCCAACCCTTAGATCCCCTTGATGTTGCACTACCTCTTGCAACCACACAGATAGACTCCCCCCATGTTCAGTTTGAGACCGACAAAGCCACTAGATTCATTGAGTGGATTCAGTACATCCGCCAATAGGTCCATGAGATTTTGCAGAAATCCAATGCTAAGTACAAGTAGTGCCATGATCAACAAAAGGTATCGCACTAGTTTCAGGTTGGATACAAGGTCTAGATACATTTTCAAAAGGAGTGTCTTATAGGGCCCCATTGAAATATTCTCCCACTTTTCTATGGGCCTTACACCATCACCAAGGATGTGGGTAGAAATGCTTTTGAGCTCAACACTCCACCCTTCCTTGGCTTGCACCCAGTGTCCATTTTGGACCTCCTTCAGCCATATTTTCCACCATTATTGGACACCTCGGAGATCGCAGAACAGTTGACACCAACAGATCTCAACCCTAATTGCATGGAACATACATCCACTGATTAAATAGTGGACACATAGGTCAAGGGCACTTTCTAGTAGAGGATACAGCTTTATCGGGTTGTCAAGGTAGGGAAACTCCTCCACCAAGGAAAGTGGCTCACCCGGGGCCAAATTCAACAGAAATTTCCTCACCTAATGGGGGAACTCAACACAATGGAGATGATTTATTCCTAATCGGGGAGGATTGATCTAGGTGGATATTGGTGGCCACCCACCTATTCCAACTCGCTCCTCTTAACAATTCTCAGTTCAACACATTTTTCTATACTTCTTTGTAATTGTGGGTTCTACACTTCTGGGGCTGTCTAAATCCCTACACATCTTCCAAGTGGATACTGGTGGCCTCCCACTTAATCCAACTATCTTATTTTGTATGTTTTTGTGTCAGGACATCTTGTTGTACTTTGAGGGCCATTTTGGGGCCCTAAACAATGCTTTTTTGGCTCACCATAGTCAAATTGTAGATGGAGTTAGAGTTTGACAGCTACCAAAAGACCTTTCCAACAGGCTACCACATGCCTAAAATCAAGGTCGTATACAAAATTTATGACCCCAGGAAGTTGAAGTACAAACTTACCCATAGGGGCCAACATAACTTTTGGTGTTTCATCTCCTAGTATTAGGTTTTTGTATGTCTAGGGTTTTGGCATTCATGAGGAATGGTAAAAATGCCTCTGGAGCCTCATTGTAATCATTATGCTCAGATGGATGCACATAGAAGCCACATCTATTCTCAGAGATAACTACCACCATTCGAACAAGTGTTTCAGTTCTGAAGTTTTACAGTTTCAACCTATTTCATTTATTCAATAGAATATATTGTTCATTGGATATCTATGTTGTTCTTCATATCTCTATGTTTATTATATTCATTATGTTAATCAGTTCGTTCTGCTCCTAATTCTGGATCAAAAAGAGAATTGAAGTTCTTTAAGGAAATGGAAAGAATGTCTACTTTGGGAAGGCAATAGAAGAGTGAATATCTACAATAGAACAACCGACAAAATAAATTGTAAAGATTGCAACAATACATGTTCGAATAGGTTCGAACAAGGGGTAAATTGGTCTTTTTGTTTTCAACTAATTTGAGAAGGAAATGGTTGATTACAAGCAGCAGTGATGGTGGTTACATCAGGAGGATTGTAACAAAGGACAAAGGAACTTCTTGGATACTATGGCAAAGAACATGTTCCAGTTGAAGGTTGGAAGGAATGAGGACAAGTGAAATTCTCAAATAGGTGAGCTACATAGGCTTGAATACAACTCACAATGAACAAGAGGAATCTCCTAGAGGAAGGAATACAATGATTATTGATGATCATAGTAAAGGTTCCAGTGTAATCCATAGAAAGTTGAGTGATGAGGAATTTGAAAGGGAGATAATTGAGGTGAAGTCACATCTTAGTGTGTTAATAGAAATGCTACAAAAGGGTGAGGAATACCAAGGATTTATATGATTTTGTGAAAGGAGGTGAAGTGGCATATGTTGCAGGTGAAGCTGAAGCATAGGTTGAGTGCTCGATTGAGGAATCAAAACCTCAGAGAAGTTGAGTTTAAGAAAAGGTTAAAGATAGAAATATAAGTTCACTTTTGTGAACCTAAAAAAGTATCAATCCTTGGTGAGGTTCATGGTGAAGATGTTGACGAGAGACCTATTAAGAGTCTCATGGACTATGTGGAAATTTCAAAGCAGCATGAAGATATGATGATTCCATAAGCATCGAATGACACCATAGGGTCTTATTATTTTCAAACTCATAATTTGTGTATGATTGCAAGTTTAGTAGATAATGGATAATCATTTGAAGTTGTCACAGATATGAAGGGGGATGAGACCACATTATATCATAAATTTAAAACGAAGACCCATACACAATTGTGTAATGCATTTACTAGAGGACAATTACAGGAATTTGTTGGTGCAAAAAGCAAGATAAAGTTGGCTCATAAAGATAGCCAAGGGAAGGACAAAGAGAATAATTCAAATGCAATACTCAGGAAGTATGATGAGAAATTAGATTTGTTGGAAAAGTTGTTGAGAGGACCTGAGTTAGAAAAGGAGACTACAGCCAAAGAGGAGAAATATTCACAAGTGCCTTATAACAAAGAAGTGTTTACAACATCTAAGAAAACTAAATTGAATTTTAAATTTCAAACTGATTATGAGGTCGCAGCTATAGAAAGTGATGATGAACATGAAGTTGTAATTAGAGAAATAGAATCTAAACTATTTCTTGAAGATGAAGTTAAACCTAAAGTACAACATTCAGAGCTAATGTTTAGATATTTTGAGAAAGAATTGAGGTTTTTGGAGGAATGGTTAGCAAGTGATCTAGGTGAAAGGGACTATATAAAGAATGCAGACTTAGTTCAAGCCAATTTTGAGAAAAAAAAATAAGACTTTCATACAATAGTGGCAGATGAAGAAGATATGCAACAACTAGTGGGTAGAAACAAAAATTAGTTTTAGCAAAGAAGCATTGGGATGTACTAGCAAGAGGATAAGTTAGACATGGAGATTGATGAGATATGGATGTTGATGATAAAAGTTCCTAAGAGGAAGCATATTGAAGTAAGAAGGACAATCAATAGTAGAGTACATTTGACTATACAAGTTTTCATCAACAAGGCAAGTGGACAATTGCAACATAAAATTTGGAGACCTGGAGAATTGAAGACAACAACAATACAAAATCAAGGCAACAATGCAAGTAAGTAGTGACAACATAATATTTTGGATCCATGAAGATGGAGGATAATAGTGAAGACAACATGTAGCAAAACATCAAAGGGAATGAAGTAATTGAACACATGATCAGGATATCATGAACAATTTTAACCTTAGGAGTCTAATGTCGAAGCATTTCACCTCAAAAATCAACCTTGTTGATTGACCTAGGGATATTTACATTTACTAAGGGAGTGGGTTCCCTAAACTTCAAATTAATGTAATTTCTCATGTTTTAGTGGGATTGTAGAAGGATAGGGTTTTTTTTTCCCTATTTGAAGTGTAAAATCTTAATTGAGCAATTAGTTGAGCTTAGATAGAGTATCCTAAGTATGGAGGATTATATTCCATTTGATCCTTACAAATTGTAAAGTACGAGAGTCCTATTATGGTTGTTAGTTCCACAATCTTAGGGATTTGTTGATGAGATGGAAGTTGACCTTCCATGATTAAAATTATAATCCTACGGGTAATCAGGAGGGTGTGTGTAGAGATAGAGTGAGAAAGAGGAATTGAGTGTGTCAAAGGTCGAGTGTGGCCAACAAGCCAATTAGATTCCAATTGAATGTAAATCAGGATAGAAGGGTGAGGATGCCTTCTGTAAATTATGTACAGAGATTCATTAAAATAATTTATGTGGTTATTAATTCTCTTTATTAGTGTGGAGATTGTGTACTTTTTTTTATTTATGCTTCCTACGTAAGATATAAAAGTATAGAATGGACTCTCATAGAGTGTTTGTTGCAGGATTGTGTGTAGGCAGAATCAAGTGTTACAAGTTGGGTGCACAACAGAAGCTACAGTATTCATTGATCGTTTATCACTGGAAGGATCAACGATCCAAATTGCATCAACCAATATCATGAAGCAAGGATCATTTATAACCATAGTATCACCCCACCATTAAGTCTTGATTGTTGGATCAAAGTTAGAAGGACTCTATAGAAGTCCTAATAGACTAGTGATAGGAACATATCTAACCGTCAAATAAAGAGTTAGATCAACAGACGACAGTGTATCAGGAGTTAGAAGACATGAGGAAGTTAAGGGAGAATCGTGATCATTTGATCCAGATACATATCAACGGTTCTCATTATGATGAATGAGATCAACGACTTGTATTAGATTTGGTACAAGCCACCAAATCAACGATTCTCATTATAATGGACCACGAGCATCGGATGTTATAAGGTTTTGAGGGCATAAAATTTATGAGGTCCTGATGATGACAAATGTCACATTGATTTAAGGAACTCCACACATGAGGTGATATGTGGATACCAAGCCCCACGATATATGGTTTCCATGGAAAACCATTGACAGTGAAAATCAGATCTTGATTAGGTAGATCGACGGCCCTCGTTGAGACTGATATATGTCAGGTTGACATCATATCCCACTCAGAGGCCAACATGTGGAAGTAAGGTTCTTGACTGATTATAGCTATGTGGTTGCCCATGTCACGAGTTAAAATATAATCAACAACCCATACTAGATTTGTGATCTGGATCGATGGTGATCCATAGTTGAACGATATCGTAGAGGAAGAGATTGTCATTGTTGATCACCAGTGGGATCAATGGTCCAGATCATTGTGGACCGCGATCATCAGGAGTTCTATTAGTTGGGAAGTGTTAAAAAGTCCCGACGTCCTAAGATTGTTATACGTGGAAGTCATCTGTTGTAGAGCATAGATCAATGACCACTAGAAAGTGGCACAATGGAACTGGAAGATCCATCATAGATCATTAGCTACAAGGTTTAAGAGCTTAAGGGAATAAGAACTCAGTCACAACTATTAATCACATGGACATGAAGGGATTAGAACCAAACAAGAAAATCACCTGGCTTTAAGCACAAGGTTCTAATAGTTGGTCATGAGAAAGATAAGTGCTCGGATGTGAGCATTGTAGATAAGCACCGATAGAGCCTGGTGTGAGAAACATAGTACTCTAGACTATATAAACAGAGATAAATGGGCCCATATAAAAAATTTGAGAGCAACTCAAGGTTGGAGTTGCAACAAAGTTTACTTATAAATCTACACCTGTGGGAAATTGACATGGTGGGTTGATATCATATGTGCATGATCCTAACCATCTCATTGATTGCAATTTGATTGAAGTAGAACTAAATGGAGACATCGAAGTAAATCCATCTTGCATCCTTGATAGGAAAGTCATATTACTTTAGAACATAGATAGAGGGTAGTTAAAGGTCCAATGGGCACATTATAATCCCAATGAGGTGACATGGTAGTTGGAGGATGCTATGTGAGATGCATACCGAATTTTTTTTTGTTTTGATATTGCATTGAGGCTAGTGCTAATTTAAGGGGGAGGGGAATGTAATACCAAAAAAATTGACCTCTAAATTTTACATGTATATGTTTAATCAAACTTGGCTAGAAGCCTAGATATATGTGGTTTAGGTTTGAAACATGGCATGATACATTGACTACAAACCGGGAGAGTAACCATTAGCGCAATATATTTTGGTTTTGTATGTCGGTACATTACTACTATAATAATAAAACCACTAAAAGGATAATAGTGAATATAAAGGGGGTTATGAGTGATATAACCCTGTTGTAATCTAGGGGAAAGTAGGGAGAGTTATTGTAGATCCTTACATAGACATCATAGAGATACATGCATACACATCGATATAGGTAAATACATACACAAGTAATGAGAGCTCAAAGAACAGTAATTTATTATATGATAGAATAGTACAACACAGTTACATATAACCTCTCACATGAAGCTATATGAGCCTTCATGTGCTTGTCTATTTATAACTCTTTCAGGCATTTGTAATTACTTAAATTCTTGGGTGGGTTGGTTAACAAATACTTCAACCGAATTCTACTTCTAACTATGTCAGTCGACCAACAAGTTCTTAGTCGATCGTCGGGTCTAGTCGACAGAGTCGACTAGCCCCTACAACATCTCCCCCAACCTCAATTCCTTGCTCGTCTTGAGCAAATGGGGGTTATACAAAATAAATTTTTCATATTTTGATTATAATATTACAATATGGAGAAGTAGAAGATGAAGAGAGAAAGAGAAAAATGTAAGAAGAGGAGACAAAATCTTTATATGGTCGGTCGACCTAAGTACAATTTCTGAATATTATGTTGTGTTTGGATCTCCAGCGTTGGTCAAATTAGTTGCATCTTGAGTGTTGGGTGTTCCTGTGCTTGTTGGCCCTTGACCAAGTTTTGATGAACACTTGGTCATAATTGACCATTTTTGGACTTTGACACCCTGTCAAAGATGGAGCACTAGGCGAAGCAGAGATCACAGGACCTCAATCCACTTTTGGGCCTCTTTTAGGGTTTTGGGTTAATGTAATGGGAAAGGGATGTCGGCTCGTGGATTTACCCATGCTTAGGCCCACTTTTGTAATTTATAAATAGATACTTAGGCAATGTAAGGATGATCAATGGCTTAGTGCTCTTAGTTGGATCTGTGTGATTGGATGTGGATTATAGATTCTTCGTGCATGATTGTAAGAGGCTTGCAAATCTAAGTGCAAGTCATTGTAAGAGATTATAGAAGGCTTTGTGCTGAGGTGTAAGGAAGAAGGATCTAGTGAGCTACGCAGATCTTTTGTCCTATGTGAAGAAGGGTTTGAGGCTCTGTGTTGTAACTAAAGATTGAAGATACTAATAAATAAGAAGATCTTTTGGACATATCCCCAAGGGGGGGGGGTGAACCACGTAAATCTGTGTGTCATGCTCTGTGCTTTGGTTCAATGCGTTTATCTTTTCTTATGCACATGCTTTGATATCCACTTATGCTCTGTGCTTCTTATATATATATATGATAGTTAGATCTAATGTGTATAAGGATACTTAGTGTGGATCTACGAGATATGATATAGGTTACTAAGGGTAAATGTTGAAACAATGTACATTTGAGTATTCACCGCGAAGCTCTGTGTTGTATGTGAAGTATAATAAGGGTTAAATACTAATGAATGATCTATGCTAAATGCCCTATAAGGATAGAATCACAGATCTGTGTCACAGCTAAGTTTTCAGACACTTGAGTCTTGCAACCACCCCTACCTCTACCTCGGGTGAGACTTCATCTGCTTCGCAGGTGTTGTCGAAAGGGCCTGTAGTTAGGGCTTTCTTGGTGCGCTCTTGAGCGTTGAACCCTGGGTCTACCCCCATGCCAACAGTTCTTTATTGGGTTGGATATTTCATTTTCTTGTGAGTAGGTTGCTTCCTGAATACCATTTATGAGATTTTTATTTCCTAATTACCTATTTTGGTGACACCCTTGGTTTGGTTTCACAGTCATCTCTTCTTGCACTGGAGTGTTTCTTGGAAGGTTTTTTCCAGATTTTTGTTCTGCATCGACGGAAATAAACACTAATTCTTGCTACTTTCACCAATGGGTTGTGGAAACCCCAGAGGAGCCCCATGTTCCTTTATGTGAAGAGAAAATTCCTCTTCTCACATTTGGACCAAGATGGCTGACCTACTTCTGAATTCTGGATTATTTAGGAGGGTCATCATCTATTAACTGTGTACACCTCATGGTCTCTGTTCTAATAATTAGCTTTCCACATAGTGAATTTTCTCCTTACTTTGATTTTTTATATAGGTTTTATGTTCATGATATTGAAGCTAATTCGAAATCGTAGTGAAAATTCCCCACACGTGGTTCAATATCCCAGATTTCGAAGTACAGGAAAGGAGGTAGTTGTTGATTCAAATCATGTTGTTATGAGTGCAACTGCTTTGAGGTACATTAGTAGATATGGTTTATCATAATTGGGTAGTTCCTGAATGTGTGTGGTTCCTTTGGCATGCGGATATCCCTACGATTGTTAAACAAATTCTCATGCAAAATCCCTTGTGTGTTAATCCTAGTGATTTTTCCTTGAAATTTGTGCGTGTTAAGCTAAATTGTAGGTAGTTGCAACATAATTTTCATCATTACATCGATCATTGTTAATTATGTTATCATTATCCATATTTTTCTATCTCGAATTGAATGCTTTGTCTCTGCCAACATCAGTGCTTTCTTGGTTGGCATTGTCCAGGACCCATCCAACAAGGTTTCCTCTGTTGATACGTGGTCGATATGTGGGTCGAATGATGGTTATTTTTTATCGATTTTTATTAATGGATTGACTTAGTCGATGTCATTGATGGCTTGTTTACTCATTCATTTTGCTAAATTTGGCTAAGTCTGGATGATTTCATCTTTTTTCATGCCAATTTGATTTGTGTTCACTTGGTCTGTGCTCATATGATCTATGCTCGCTCCCAGTCTGATCCGTTCACTTGATTATCTTCTTATGCATATTTGTATTAAGTTGGTCAAAGATGTGCAATGTCAAGAATATCTTCTGCTACTTTGTCTCAGGCTCGACCAAGGTTTGCTTTCTCTCTCCATTTTACTTTATTGTTTCTTTCCTTTAGCGTTATGGTTGTTCTTAAATACTTATGTTTTCAATTTTCTATACCTAAATTTGTCTAGCTGTTTTTTGTTTATTAATTTTAAGAAAGGTTTATTTATCATAAGTATGATTAGTTAGTTTAGTCGGTTCCTGTTGGCAACTCCCTGCGATAATTTGCCAACAAGGTTCTTTTCTTTTATACATGATACTTTTTTAAACGGGCACCACTAATTAATTTCTTAAATAGTTTCCCCAATAATGTTCTAAGTTGGACCACTCCAGTCGGTTGAATATCTTCCACGACATAAGGCCCTAGCCATGTTGTTTCCAATTTTCTGAGTTTTCCTTTTATGCAACTATCATACAGTAAGACCAAGTCTCCCTCTTTTATATGTTTTTTCTTTATGTGATGATCATGCCATGATTTTTGTTGTTGTTTCTAAACCTCTTGGTGATGTATCTCTATTAACCTTTCTTCTTCCATCTTGTTTAGTTGGTATAGTCAGTCATTCATATTGTTTCTCTCATCAAACTTTTCTATAGCTGCCACCCTGTCGGAATTGGCCCAAAATTGTAAGGGGATAACAACTTCCTAGTTGTAGACTAGATTGAATGGAGTTTTCCCAATTGATCTTTTGAAT
The DNA here is from genome assembly GCA_000966675.3 of Picea glauca. Taxonomy (NCBI): domain Eukaryota; kingdom Viridiplantae; phylum Streptophyta; class Pinopsida; order Pinales; family Pinaceae; genus Picea; species Picea glauca. Next base: position 637,193 of record JZKD02S1673276.1, read on the forward strand.
GTTGATCTGTACACCCAGAGGATTGCAAGAATCTTATCGTCCAAATCATATTTGTTTATGTCACAAATCTTTGTAAGTTATTTATGTAATGTTTTATTAAAGGATTTGATTTCCCCATTTGCTTGTGGGTGATAAGATGTTGTTTTTCTATGGTCGATTGAGAATTTTTCTAGTACAATTTTAATTGTTTCATTCACAAAGTGAGTTCCCTAGTCATTGATTAGTGTCAAAGGACAACCAAACCTTGTAATTATATTTTCATAAATAAATTTAGCTTCTACCTATTTGGTACAGGATTTGACTGGCTCAGCTTCTACCCATTTGGTCACATACTCAACCGCTGTAATGATGTGTAATGATCCCAAGCCATTATGCAAGGATCATCACTTGTTTTGGTGTCTTTTAAACTTTTTCTGAGTGAGGTATTTCGTCAAACAATTTGTTGATCTATTTGTTTAGATGTGTTTA
>JZKD02S1673276.1:639015-649914 GCA_000966675.3 Picea glauca
CAGTGAATTCCATTGACTTATAGCTCAAAATAGTCAAAATCATGGAAATCGTCGGAATGCAATGAAACCAAAGCCAACCTATGTGGAATGGCTCATAGTGATGGAATATGATCATAAATGCAAGCTGGACCCCAAAATTCCTCTCAAATACCCCTGTACTCTCTCTAGCATCCATCTGGCTACTCTGGTCATCATAAATCTTTGCCCTGTGATGATGTCCCAAAGCAGGGACATTACAGTCCTCCCTGCTAGAAAATTGCTTGTCCTCAAGCAATACCCAAATCCACCGAAGTAAAATACCAGGATCCCATGTCCACCTGTGGGATACATAGTAGAACCCTTCCAACGATGAACAATAGCACACTCCACCCCCTGGATCCCATATCAGGAAGTGAACTGCAATATTCTATGAAGAACAGTCCTGGAAGATATCAACCCTGTGAACCTCCTACACCTGACCCATGGCCTCATCTCGGATGAGTCCATCCTACAAATCTCTACCAAGATCCACACGGTCTCCATCAACTGCACATGATGATGCCAGAATGAGGTACTGCAAGATCTTAGTGAGGCACCCTCAAGCGTTGTGCTAAATGGAAAGTTAAAATAACTTTCCCCTGCAACGGTCCACTCTCCCCTATCGGTCAATGAATTTCTCAATCCTGCAATCCCTGGGTCCCATGCTAACCTCTGTCGATGATCCTCCTACTGACACTGCACTACTATGTCCATGACTATATGTCCCCTACATACATACAGGATCCTCCTCCCCGGGATCCTCAAGATGATATACTTGTGACCACCAAACCTGTTGCCCAGAAATTGTATCGGCATAGACACATCTGTAGAAGAAGTACCTGTCCAAATGTCTCCATGCCCTATCATGATGATCAAGAGGAAGAAAAGGTCTCGCCCCATAGGACAAGTACCTGTTGGCCCACTGCAAACCAACCCAAGGTGGAGTGTGTGGCTCTCTGGTGCCACCTGGGTCGTCGTGTAGTGAAACATCCTACTAACCAAGTGAACTCCTAGATCCCATGGAAAACTTGGAATTTTATCACTTCCAGTCTTCGCTAGTTGCTCCTGTGTTGGGCTGATCATTGTCGGAAGCCCACTGCGCTCATCTGTCATCACCAGGTCTATGATGCTCACCATCACACACCACTTCTCAACTGTCTGTCTAACACAGTCCACCTCTGACCTGTTGTATGCCGTAAAAGTACTCTTGTCATATAGTCTCGACCTACTCACTCTCCATGCCCCCAACCATGGCCTATCCCTCCTCATGCTATTGTCTATGATAAAAGTGTCAGGACAGGCTAATAGAAACATCTACAGCTGACTGTAGGACTGGGAGGTGTCACATGCTTTGGTCAATCCCAATGATTCGACCAAAATCTCGTCCATCGGTATCCATGAAAGATGCTCTATTGTGGTCATCATCGAGTCCCAACCATCCAGTACAACCAGAAGTAACCCCTCTGATTGTTGGTCAACCAACCTCCATCTCTCATCTACCATGCAACTGCTGAAATGGTGAAGGTGATCTCCCACAACTATGTGTTGTTGCAGAGGAGAGACATCTACATACTCCCCTGAGTGTGTCTCCTCTCTGCAAGGCATTATACCCCTCTGAATGCCATCATACACCTTGACATCTCTCTGTGAGCTATCACTCATCATGGTATGCTCCGACATACTCATGTCATCTCCCACAAACTCATGTTGTATCACAAATCCTGGGCGTATGGCTGGATCAATCTCTATATGGAGATCAACCACTCCCAAGACACAACTGGAAGTGTCCCCCATCGACTGGTGCTCCTCTGCTAGATCATCAACATCCTCTGTCAATGTGACTGACTGATACATCTGACTGTCCACTAATACAGATGAAGTGGATCTCTGAGGAATATCCTCAAGAGACCCATCTGATATAGACTTTGATTCTTGAAGGGTGGTATGTGTGCCTCTCAAGAATATTTGAGTGCTCTCCAACTCCTGAGTGAGTCGTTCTACCTCCAACTCCTGCCCCCTTAGGGCCCTATGATACAACTCGCCAATACCCAATAGGTATTCTATGTCTGTCAACAATTGTTGGTAGTCAGCCCTCATCATAGACACTCTCTCTCGGAGAGTGTGAAAATCATCCATGGAAATACTCCATCTGAGCTACCTTGTGCCACTGATGCTCTCCAACCGTAATCTTCCATCACTGCATGCATGTCATCAATATGTCTAGTGGCTACCCTGATCATAGCCTCACTAACTCCCAACTGTGATGCTAAGTGGTGTGACTCCTGATCATAATCATGCTGGGGTGCCCCCTCATGCCTCTCACTGCTAGTGCCATCACTAACAACACTCTCTGCAGAAGATAAAGTGATGAACTATCTGCAATCTACTGTGCCACTAGGTACTCGTGTATGCCATTGCATCCCATCACTAGATGCCATCTCCCCCTGACTCACACTGTATCCTGTATGAGCAGTTGTATCCTCTTGTGCACTCAACCTGCTACTATCATCTGCGCCTGGATCCCATATAGTTGTATCCAAACACGTGCTATCATCATCCTGACTGCCAAAGAGTGCATCCTCATCCATGCAATCTGATCCTGGAAGTAAGTGCTCCATCCACCTATCAACCTCTGCCATCTGCTCAACCACTGGAGTCTCCAATAGATATGACTCCATCTCCTCTGACTGACCTGTATGTGTAGGGTCAACTGCATGTACGTCCTGTACCTCCTCCTGGATCTGTGGGTCTACCTGTCCATGGTGTGCATCCCTCACACTAGGCTCATCCATCATACCTGACATGCCATTGATGTCCTCATTTGACATGGCTATCATGGGTGTCTGAATAGGTGTCAAATGTGTCACGGCCCCCATAGGAAGCTCATCATCTCTAGGTGTTAACACATGTGACTCCTCACTAGTGTCACCACTCTGCTGAGGCGTAAGGTCGTCAATGGTATGTGATGTGTCTGTTGAGACACTGGGGCTATCATCATGTCCATCCAGTTGCCTATCCACTACACAAGGGTCATCCTCCTCCTCACGCGTGCAAGCATCACTAGCCTCTGTGCAAGAGTCATCATCACTATCCTATGAGGTAGAGTCACTATCACTGGCCTCTATGCAAGAGTCATTGCCATCATCTGACTGCTCTGAATCCACATATATCACTCCATCCTCACACACCTCACCCTCACTATCATGACATGCCTCAATAATACGTTCCTGATCTTTACCCCTACACCCATGATCTAGTTCCCATGGCCCCTTGCAACTGTGGCAAGGTTGCATGATCCTACTGGGCGTGGGGTTTCTCTGTTCTTCCCACCATATAGCTGCTTCTTTTTTCTTTTCACCTGCTATGATCATCCCCTGTAAAATATCCCATTTGCTCCGATGGGGATTTCTATAGGCTGCATATTGTAGGAAGGTTATTGTAGCCTTAGTTTCCTTGCTAAGGCCATCGTACATGATATCCAACCATGGTATCTCAAAGGCTATCTTATCCACTTCTTTCCAACTATCCATTTATCCCTATGGAAGACCCCCCAGGTTTGCAGGATTTAAGATCTGGTACCACTATAATGATCCCAAGCCATTATGCAAGGATCATCACTTGTTTTGGTGTCTTTTAAACTTTTTCTGAGTGAGGTATTTCGTCAAACAATTTGTTGATCTATTTGTTTAGATGTGTTTAAATGTGTGTATGCAGCAAATAATAGAAAGAGATAACCATGGAACATACCTCAACCATATGCAATAAGATAGACAAGCCAAAACATCTCAAATCTTCTTTATTCATAAAATAGAGAATCCTACTACAATGAAGATGTCGATCTGGAATGCTCAACAGATGGCCAAGAAGATAGACAATAGATAAGAGCTGCTACAAAATGCTCCTGCTAATACAAAAGATGTCTCCAAAGGATGAATAAGAAATGAAGATCAATACAAGAAGATATGAATGCCAAACTCTCTAGCTGAAGAATGCCACGCTCCAATAGAAGGCTGAAACCCTCAATAACTCGGCCATGATGCCAAAAGTGTCCAATCACCCTAAGAAATATGCCAACTGATAGATCGGGTGATGGTAAGAACAACCCAGGTGCCCGAATCTCCAAGATCCCTCTCAATCTCTGTAGATTTGAAATCCCCCACTAAATGGTGCGCCCCACTGGATGACTGAAGCCCTAGATAATTCGGCCCTGCTGAAGGAGGCCTCCAAATGCTCTAAAACTCTCCAAAAATATAGACCTGGACACTGCAAGTCACTAGGTGAAGTCTCAGGGTCAGATCTGAAGTGTAACCCCTCCAAAACGGACTAGATCTGGATCTCAAAAATGCCCTCCTTCTCTTCAATTCGCCCCACTGCTCAAGAAATAATATGAGCCATAAAACTATCTCAGAAACCACTAGATCTGATGTCCAAGGCCCTGTAGTGAAAACCCAAGTGATAGAATCCTCAACGGCCCTGCCAATCTCCTACAGCGAATCTCTCTCCAAAGATGGTGCACCCCCCTTGCTGGAAACCCCCAATGGTGTGCCCTCCTTCTCTTCCTGTGCCTATGATTGTGTAGAACCTCCTTCACTAATGTAGATCTGACTAGAATGGTGTGGGAGAGTATTGCATCTCCGAGACCAAGCTTGGGACAAGCTAGGTGGAATCTTTCACCACCGAATCGTCCTCTAGGGTTTGTTAAGTCAAAACCCTCAAAACCCCCAAGAGATGGGCTCACTAGCTAAAGCCATATATCAAACTGATAAACATACATGAATGCATGAGGAGAGGCCCTTACCTTTCCTTTATACTTTTTGGCTCACCTTGTCCCTCCAAAGTGACTTTCATTTTATTAATATTTAATTGATTAATTAAATCTCTTTAATTAATTAATTAACCTTTTTACCTTTGAAAAGCTCCTTATCTCTCCTTGTGGCTTCCCTAGCCACTGAAAGTCACTTCTAGCCATCCCATCCTGTAGTGTTGATCCTCTAGATTCCAATGAGCTATTACACTAAGAGGTTCCTCCAAGTAATGTGCCCAAAATGACCTCTTCAGTGAATTCCATTGACTTATAGCTCAAAATAGTTAAAATCATGGAAATCGTCGAAATGCAATGAAACCAAAGACAACCTGTGCGGAATGGCTCATAGTAATGGAATATGATCATCAATGCAAGCTGGACCCCACAATTCCTCTCAAATACCCATGTACTCGCTCTAGCATCCATCTGGCTACTCTGGTCATCATAAATCTCTGCCCTGTGATGATGTCCAAAAGCGGGGACATTACATGATGTACTTGGCACCAGTTATTCTTTCCCTTTGCGGAAATGGCTTGACGAAGTCGATATCCCAAATTTCAAAATATCGATTAGATTTTATTGAACTAAGTGGAATTTCATTTTTCCACAAAGGTCGTCCAAGCATCTGACAACTATCACATTTTTTTACTTGATCTGACAGTATTTATGCAAAGTTGGTTGCCACGGGCCTACTTCTAGTACCTTTCTAGCTGTTGTGTCGGCCTAAAAATGTCCTCCAACTACTCTTGCATGGGCTTCATTGATGATATCCTCCCGTTCATGTTTTAGCATGCATATTCTTAAAACATAATCCATTCCCATTTTATATAAGTATCCATTAATGATTGTGAATGGTGCAAATTTCATGGATACAACTTTATTATTGTTTGTTGGGAGGTCCCCTGGGGCCTTTCCTTCCTATAATAAATTGGCAATATCTTCTAAATATTTAGTGGCAGCTTCGACTCTAAATAAGTGTGTATCTAGAAGGTCATCATCAATGCATGTTGAATTTTCTCATGTTTCTAGTCATGAAAGGTGATCGGGTCAGACATTCTTTTTCCATGGTCGTATGATTATGTTGAACTCAAATTTATGAAATAATAGTAACCAATGAAAAATATTTCATAGATGAACTGGTTTATTGACCAAGTATTTCAATGCATTATGGTCTGTGAAAAATGTAAAGGGATTTACAAGTAAATAGTGACGGAACTTTTGTAGACTGAAAACCATTGATAGAGATTCCCTTTCCATAGTTGAATAGTTTCTTTCTTCTTTATTCATTTTCTAACTTGAATACACATTTGAGTGGTCCATTGTGTCGTCGTATGTCTAAACTAAAATCAACCTTATAGCTACATTGGATGCATCGACATGGACATGAAATGTTCTTGACCAGACTGGAAATTTGAGAATGGGTGCTTTGACCAACTTCTTCTTTAATTATGATGGATTCTTGGCAATCCTGGCTCCATTTGAATTCAATATCTTTTCGTAAAGTCTCATCCATTGGTAAGGTGATGTTTGAGTAGTGGCATATAAACTTTCTATAATAGCCAGTATGACCCAATAGCATTTTGATGTGTTTTTTATTCACGGATGGTTTTAGATCAAGGATAATATTAATATTAGCCATGTCAACCTTTACACCATCTTTACATACCACATGTCCCAACAATATTCCAATAGGTGTGGAAGATATGCATTTCCTGATGTTTAGTGATAGTTTAATCTGTCTGCAGCATTCTAGCATAAGTCAAATCCATTGTATGTGATTTTTTAATAGACTATATATTGTTGAGTCATCAAAGTATACAACCATAGTTTTGTAGATATACTCTTGAAATGATTTAACTACTATTCTCGAAAAAAATATTTGCATGTTCTTTAGTCCGAAGGGCATTACTCTGTAAGCGAAAGATCCAAATTCTGACACAAATGTTGTTTTTTCCTAATCTTCTTTTTCTATTGCCACCTAGTTATATCCTGAGAACCCATCAGTGAATGAATAACATTCATGACCACCGACTTCATTAATAATTTCGTCATCAAAGGGGGTGGGAAAAATATATGTCACAGTCTATTTGTTGAGTCCCTGGAAATCGACACAAATTCTCATTTTTTAGGGTCATGTTTCTTTGGTTGCACCACCATGGGGCTTGCCCATTCTGCCTTGTCGATAGGATGGATAATTCCTTCTTGTAGAATTCCTTCGATCTCTTTTTGAACGATCGGTTTATATTTATGCGCTAACTTGTACGGTTGTTTTTATTGGTTTTTCTCCTAGAATAAGTTCAATCTTCATTTTACCCATTTCCTCTACCAGTCCTTTCAAATCCTTGTAGTCATGTGCAAAAACATCTTGATATTATTTTAGTAGATTGACTATGTCGATTGTTTTCTTGTCAGACCAATAATCCCCTATTCTTACCATTTTTTGTCTATCATCATTTGATATGTCGAATTCCTTTGTTTTTATTTTCGCATCCATCCATTCTGGTGACTTAGCTTCGATGAGAAGGGATTCTCCTTCTTCAATTTTTGTAAAACTTTTTGGGAAGTCGAGTTGTTATTGGTCTTCTTTGTCTTCCGTGACTATACTTAATACTGACTTCACATGATTCTGCAGTGTTGGGTGGTCTTTCTTCCACTGGAAGCTCTGTCCTGGCCATTTTATATTCTCCATGTCGATCCTTCGTGTGGTTGATATTTCTTTGTTTTCTACCAACACAAAATTGCAAGTCAATGTCCATCATTCGTCAACCAACATCTTTGCTTTTTCTTTCTGTACAATTGGTGAAGGATTTTCTAGAAAGCTTTTTATCTATTGTGTTGCATCTTTCAAGTGTTCCTCTTCTGGATTGAATTCAAAGTCTTGTATACAATTTTATTTAATTTCAACCCATCTTGATGTATGGTCATGTGCTTCTTCAATATTATACCATTTTTTTGGTATGTCATTTAATGTAACTTGGAAACATATGGGGAGATACCCTTTCATCCTTATATCCTATTTTTCGCCATTCTCTTTTGCAACATTGAATGTGTTCTATTTGGTCATAGTCGAGTTTGAATGTGGGAATATCTACATATTTGGATAATTTCTTGTCTCAAAATATTTCAACAAAGTATGTCTACACAATCGTCCATGTTTGTAATCAGTGGGAATGTGTTTCCCACCATCTTCCAGCTTGGCCTGTGAAAGTTTCCACAATAATTTGTATCCTCCCTTGGTCTCCTATGGACTTTGCCACTCCTTCGACATGGGTTGAAGGGGCATACAAATTAATGTATCATAGGGTTTTCTTGTTTGATTGTCGGTTGGTATAAGAGTGGGATTTTTTCGAGTTAACTTTTCATATACTTTTGGTACATCCTAGATTGAATAACATGATGTCTCAAGATGTTTCTTTGGAATAATTTCAATTGAACAAGAATCTTTCACATGTGCTTTGTAATTTTCTATTTTCCAGTTGTATAAGGTGGAGTCAGAATTATGCCCGATCGACATGGGGGATTCTCTCAAAATTTATCCTTATGCGGTCGATTATATATAATATTTTTGTTTGTTTTTTATCTTATATAGGAATATGGCTTCTTGATCCTCATCCCATGACTCCATCCATGGTTTTCCTTCCTTTGGATCCAGGGGAATAATTATTTTTCTCCCACTTCCTTTAGATTTAATTCTATCTCTTTCCAAGGAGACAGTCACTTTCATTCATCGATCCCATGGTTGACCAATAAGAGTTTTATATACTGACATTCCTTCGACAAGGTCGATCACTTTGAATTCGACCAAAGTTGGTATTCCCATAATTTGAGTGTCGACATTTCTCAATATTTCAATTGGTTCTATTAATATTTGATTGACTAACTTAAGATAATTCAACATGGGTGGTAGGTTGGGTCGGCCCATTCGTACCCATATTTCTCATGGTAGAATATTGACTTGCAAACCAAAATCAACAACCACCTGATTGACCATCATTCCCTCAATCTCCAAGTCGACTCATGGATCATAATGTGTGTTGTTATACGAGAGGTGGTTTCCATCCTTGGTCAGTTTCTGACCATCTTTGTAGTCTCGCAATATGTTGAGTAGATCCAACAACCTACCTATCGAATGTTTTTCTTCGAGGAGCTACAAAAAATTCATGGATGGTGTCTTCATTTCGACTTCATGGGTTTTGTTGATATTTTGTGGAATTCCTGAAGAATTTAAGAGCTTCTCTCATGATTTCCTCTTTTTTATCTGAGTTTGGGAAGTTGTTAGCCTTCTTTCTTTGGTAATTTTGTGGTGGAGAGTGAATATCTCGTCCTAAGCATGATCTTGTAACAATATGTAATTTTTTGGAGTTTCTCACCTCTTCCTTGGATATTGCATGTAGTAGATTCACATTTTTTCTTAGTATTATTTTGTCAAGTACTATCGGACAGTCTTCTAAAGAATGATCTCCAATGCCGCATATATTGCAAAATTTCATATCAATTATGTCTTTTATATGGAAATATGTGCTATCGAGATCATTTTTCCAGCAATTAAAACGATATGGTCATCCACGACCTCAACCACCAAATCCACGTCGGCCTCCTCGACCATGACCACTCTAGTAATAATCTCTTTGACCGTAGTTATTTGTTTGATTAGTGATTTCTATGTGGTATATTGTTCGGATATTATTCTGATTTTGAGCATTTAGATGGAATTCATATGTTTAGTGATCGAAAGATTCACATATGTGGCACCACTTCTTATTTTTTAAATTACGTGGACAATATTGTATATTATGATCAGTTAGGCATTCACATATATTATAGTATTTATGAGCTTGTATTCAGTGGACGTCTATTTTTTGTTTGGGCTCATTTAGGGGACAATTATCCTTTGTATGTCCTTCCTCAGTGCATGCGGTGCACCATAGTTCATTACATCGTATATATAAATTTTTGATTTTTTACTACAATTGTTCTATTTTTTCTTCAAGTCTCTTTGTCATTGAGGAAGTCGACAGGCTATCATCATCTTACTCGACTCGCTATGCCTTCTGTAATACCCCAAGGCCGATCCCCTGGTGAATTGTAATGATGTTTAATGATGTTCATAGGCTGGTGAGCCAAGTATTTATAAGCTAGGAGGATTATGTGATGATTAGGCCAATGATCCTAGATGCAAAGGCCAATGAGCCTATTTTTGTATATGTAACACTCATATCATTAATATAATACATCATTGTGTGTAGACCAACCACGATAAACAATCATAGGGGACTAAGCTCCACTAGGAAGGGAAAGCAAAGCGGGATAAGAGGCTAGGAAGGGGGGATAATCTTGAGGGATTGCCTCCAAAGGAATATTATAATATATTCCTAAAAGGATAAGGTTTGGACATAAACTATTATCCTAATTTCATTTGGGGAGAGGAACGAAGTCCAAGTGGAGAGGAGCGAGCTCCTGGAGATCCATGTGTCATCCAGGACGCATACAAATATATGTGGAGAATTCATCTATTTTGGGAATATTTTTTTCATTCACTCACGCACTGAGCAAGAATGGAGTCAACCATTTTTTTCCATTGTTGAACCCTCTTCCATCATGAAACTTTGTAACTTGCGCACACTGGTAGTTTTGTTGAGCTCGTACCCTGCCTTACCCGATTTTGTTGTTATTCTTAATCATTTGACTTAAGATCTAGATTGAAGAAGTAGGTTGTCGGGCCTATGGTTTTGAAGATGCAGTTTTTCAGGCCTGTGGATTGAAGAATCAATTTGTTAAGCTTGTGAGAAACTCTCTTCAGGTGAGAGATTGTTGGGGAAGTGATTTCTCCTGGAGGGAGTCCTGTAGCAGCTACAAAGCTCTGAGAATTCCTGATCTAGCTTATTACTGAAGCCTTGAAAAGGAAGTGGATCAGTTGATGGACTATGGAATAGTGAAGTTTTATATTCCCGAGGTGGGACACGAATGTAGGGAATGAGAGTTTGTGAGCGGTGGGTGTAAGTAGGCTCATTGGAGGGAACCCTTCATGTTACATTGTGCAAATTTCTGTAGACTCAGCCTAGCCTAGTATTTCCTTT
>JZKD02S1673276.1:652366-675072 GCA_000966675.3 Picea glauca
TGCTACCAGAAAATATAAAAATGTCTAATCAATTTTTATAAGCACTTTATTTTATGGCTATTGTTACTCAAAAGGAAAATGGCATGGACAATATGGTGTTTTGACCGACTCGAAAATTATGCAAAGATATGAAGATGCAATTTTTTCATTTCGATGAAAGCTATGCTACGAGAAGGATAAAACATTTATCATTCCCATATGCACGAAGTCCCAAAATATATTAAACTCATCAATATCAAGATTCTCAAGAAATGAGAAAAAATGTACTAAACACCAATGCACGATTCATGGCCCCCCCATCGGCCATGAGGGGGAAAATTTTTCATAATTTAAGATCAAAAAATGCCAAGAATCATGCAATTTCGCTACTTCAAACGCAAGGATGCCCCCAATCCAATATAAAGCAAGAAATTAACCCAAACTAAAAGTTTTCTTTTAAAGCGAACTATTCAGAAGAAATATGATCTTTCCCTAAACAATTCTAAAGAAAACACACGCTTTGTAATTGAAAGACACTCAAAGCAAGAGAACAAACTAGTCTTTTCAATTGCATAAGAAGAGTGATCTTTCAAAAATAAGAAAATGATAAAGACCAATAAAAATCAACTTTCAACCAATCACTGTTCCCTAACTAATCAAACACACTGAGATTCCAAACTCAGAAAGTATGGCGTTGTCAAGAAAAGTCAAGAAACGAAATTCAAGACAAAAGTGACAAGAAGAGCCTTGAAATCCTAAGACTGTTCATGCACGCAAACGAAGACAAGAAAGAAATCAATCAATGGTCCAAGAAACTCTTATGAGGCACCTAAACTGATCTGGGCAGTTAAAAAATGCCAAAACTCAAATCCAATTTTTTGAAAATAGGAGTTCGCAGGCTGGTAGAATTACACAGTGCGAGAATCAGGGATTCTCGCAGGTGACCCTTGAGCAGGGTGTGAGAACCTCGCACTGAAACCTAAAGGCAGAGTGCGAACCCTACCAATTCTCACAGACTACAATGAAGTGCAGTGCGATAATGTATAAACATAGACAAAATTTTGGAAAATGAAGCAAAATTGAAAAAGGCCTCTGGACCCAGAGGGTCTATCAGGATATCCTGAAGACTCGGAGATTGATAGGACAAGAGAAAAGTGAAACCAGAGAAAATGGCCACAGAAAAATATCAAAATCCACAAAGAAAATGGGGTTGTCCCCAGCAGAGTCGCCAATTTTGTTATTGGATAAATCCATAGGTGCGGACACTAACCGATCTCCCTATATCCACCTGGATCTAGAACAAAGTAAGACAGAACATGACTCTTTCCCTATATTTTGACCATTGAATTAAATAGGAGGCAAGAACTAATAACATACCTTATTATCGCTTCCTATAGTCTTTGTTGCTCCCGCTTCGCTCCAGTGCTCTCATGCAGTCAAGATTAAGACAACACAAGCCAACCAAAGTGAAGAAAGCACAATCTATTTAACGGTCAATCTATGTATATGATCAAGGAATTATACAATAAAGTGGAAATAGCTTTATGGGAAAGGGACATATTATTGTATCATATTAATGGAAAGTAAATATTACAACCTGAGCCATGATGTCGCAAACTTCCTTTCGATGGCCCTTGGCTCTGACACACACACTTTCTCACTTGCATGAAGAAGATCAACCCCTTTGGATAAACTTGCTAGAGTCTCCAAGATGTTGTAGCTTCAGTCCTTCACACAATTCTTTCACTAATTATCCAATGAATCTTGCTTAACCTTGCTTGTTTTCTTAACCTTTTCCATGAGAATTCCATCAATATATAGGAGAGAATGAATTAGTTTCTTAGATAAGAATGATCCCAAAATATCGGGGAATCCAGTACTAGGATAACCATTCGAATACCATCGCATCCTTCTAGAAGATTCCCTTCTAGAAGCATCGAGAATTCATCTTTTTTCCTTGCTTTAGAAAGAGTTTGCACCCTAGCAGTTCAACATAGTGCGAACTTCTCGCACCCTAGCTTAAGGCAGCCTGCGAGAATCATGCATTCTCGCAGGAAAATATACTAGCAGCCTGCGAACCTCCTTCAAAAATAATATTTCTGGAAAGAGAAGAAAGTAACTTTTCTCATGAGAAAGTTCTTATGAAGAGCCTGAGTACACCATCATCAATACATCATCATGATGACCAAAATCATGGGTAACAAGTAATGAATCAGAATGGTTCGTGCTTTCATGAAATTAATAAGAATAGATAGCCTGATAAAGTTATGTTGGTTGCACATTTTTTCATAATTAACAGTTGTCAGATCAAAATCAACATAGAGTGTAGAGTGATGGATGATACACAAATAGTCTACAGTCAATAGGATGAAATTAGAGGGATGAATGTCTAGTTGGGTGTGGAAGGAACCAATTCCAATGGACATTGAGGAGGAAAGGAGGAAGACATAAATCTGGTTGAGACCCTCCGAAAATTGCAAATAGATGTCCAGAGCCACATGGTTGATAATGAGAGGCTTATGAATGCAAAGGAACAACATGAAGACTTCAATGTGAAGTTAATGAAAATCATGGACATAATTGAAAATAAGTTGGATAAGGAGAGTGGCTCCAGCAAATCAGGAATCCATGGGACCCCTGAGGGAAATCACCATCACTCCCAAAGGAATTCCAACAGGAGAGCACACAAAAAATCAAGTCCATCCCCTATCAAGAAGCATAGGAGGTCTAGGGTGGATGAATTGAAGGGAGAAATGAACAAGATCAAACCTCCAACTTTTGATGGAGAGCATAAGAAGGATGAATATGCTGAGACATGGATGTTGGGCATGAGAAAATATTTCCAACTGCATAATTATTCTTCTCATGTGGAACGAATAATTGTTATATACTAGCTGAAAGGAAAGGCATCCATGTGGTGGGATCAACTTGTGCAAATGAAACACATTAGAGAGAAGAATGTTACATGGAAGGTGTTGTTCCAGAGTCCGTACTTAAGGCTTTAAAAAGGACAGTGTTTAGGCATCCAAAAGTTAGTAAGGTGTAAAAAGGAAGGATAGTATAACTTCGGGAAAGGAAGCTAGGGTTGATTTCTAGGTTGTTGTTGTCTAGCTTCCAACTATTCTTGGATGTTTATATCTCGTTCTGTTGCAGCCCATGAACGTTTCAGTTCTACCCAGGTGGTGGTTGTTTTAAGTATAGTATCAAAGAGATTTAAAGCGATATGGGTTTGGTCCAATAAATCGGGTTCAATATTAGGTTGTCTTACAACGGGGACAGTCATAGAGGAACATAAAAATTTAAAAGAAATCTGAATTTTTTTATGTTGTATCAATTTGATCTTATAAAGAGAACTTTGAAATTAACGTTAAGGACAGAATGCAAACCAAAGGCCTTTTCCCATAACCGTGTTAAATTTGAAATAAATAGTGTGTGAAATATGAGAAAAACATTTAGTTGTTTATAAAGTAAGGCTCCTATCAAGGGAGAATCTCACTCCTTAAACAGAGGAAGAAAATAGACTAAGAAGGAATCTGACAAAGCATAAAATATGACAACTTAAAGGTTCACAGGTCTTGTATCTGTGGTTAGCTGATACAGAGGAAAAACTGTAAATGATATAGATGAATAAAATTTAGCCACCACAGTAGAAGTATTACTAAATTGCAGTGCAAAATTCATCAGATGTATATAAGCGAAATAAAATTGAATATGAATAACAAAGAGAACAAACTCATAACACAGTCTTGACAGAATTAGGATTCTCCGGATTGCTTTGTATTAATCCTCAAAAAGAAGATAGCCTCTCTTACAATCAACCAAAAAGGTCTAGCCCTGTTTTCTTTCTACAAAATGTATATTTATACAGATTTTTATATGCTGGAATCTCAATCATTCCAGAGGTTTTCAATTACAATCGAAGGGGTTAAAACGTTTTGTTTATTTATCTCTGTCCTCATTTGGTATCGGAAACCTGCCTTTTTGCCTGCTCCGTGAAAATAACGCACTTCTCCACCAACTGTGATATCAGATTAGAAGGTTCTGCTTGGTTATTGGCCTCAAAAACATAACAATCTTTCACCAATTGTGGTAACTTTCCTTCCACCTGCTGATCTGTGGCATTGATAGAACTTAATAATATACTTGGTTTAATTAGCCATTTATCTATTTGAACTATGTATGTCTAGGTTATTTGTGAAATTTTGGCTAATTCTCTTTCTTCATTTTCCTTGACATTTAGCAGATATTTGGTTTTATTGATCTGACCTAGTATCTCAGTGCTACTTTCACCATAAGAACCCAACCACATCCCATTTAGAAAACTGAAAGTTTCTTCACAAGATTTTCTTATCTCCTTATCTTGTTGTCTTCCTTCAGATATATTTCGCTCCCATTCTTTCAACAAGATATTTCCCTTGGTCTGCTCGGAGATGGGAAAACTGGAACTACTGCTTATTTCCTTTCTCATTGTGGCTATAATAGCCTCCTGGAACACAACCCGAGCCAATCTGACTTCCCTTTCTCTGAGAGAGAGGTTCTCCAATATCTAATCAATGAGTTGGCAGCTACTTTGAATCGTTTCTATTTTAACAAGTAGACCTTGTTGCGCCACCAATAACCTTTTTCTGATTTCTATTGCTTGGGATTGAAATATCATGATATTGATTACCTGGCTTTCGGCTAACTCTAATTTAGCCCAAAGCCACTCTATCAATTCTCCCTGTCGGACTATATGTTTCTAACTTTTCTGAAACATCAGCTTTGTCTATTCGAGATCATCTTTGAGCCGCTCGATTTCATTTAGATCATCTACTCTAGCTTGCTCCAAAGTTACAGTCATCTGATCTTTGATAACAGCCTCTACCGTAGCTAGTTTAGCCTCTAAAGTCTTGATTAGAAGATTTTTTCACTTCAGTTGATCTTTTAGGGTCCCAACTGAATATTGGTTTGCTATAGCGAAAGCAACCAATGTTCCTGCTATTTTCGTTCCAAATTCTTCTTTCTTCATGGTCCTTCCATCGGTTATAATTTTAAATTTCTTGGATACAGTACCTGCCTCTTGGTAGAGTTCTTGTCTCATGATAGCTTTTCTCTTCTTATCAAAGAAGAATTCATTCAGAGGTATCTCTTCCACTGATATAGGTGTTAACTCTTCACCAGAAATCTAACCTGCGTTTGGTATTCCCTTTATCGACTACAGGGAAGTAACAGAAACAATGGGATTACTGACTTATTTAGATGATTTCCTTGGAGTAATGACCGAAGTTGGCTCGCTTGGAGGATCGAAAGCCTCGGCTTCCTGTTTCAGGCCCCCAATTTTCTCTTCTTTATCATGTTGTTCTTGTTGGCCAGGTGTTGAATCTTTGGAGCCTTCGGCATTTGTTTTTTGCACCTCTATGGTCGTTTGATTTTCACCCTGTAATACTAGGGGAAGGAAACTCTTCCTATGTTCTTGGAATTTGAAAACATCGTCCCTCTCTTCGGGTAACAAGGCTTGCATCCAAGCCAAAACCTCAGCATACAATCTCACGCCTCGGAAAATATCATCATGAGGTGAATTCTTGTGCTCAAACCTTTTAAGGCCACAACTAGCTAAGTGATTACTCATGACCCATGTGGGTCATGTTTCTTGAATTCAATATGGACTAATTTTATATATTCTAAGGTTGTTGCCTCGGCCTTTTCATGCCCAAAATCTAATAAAGAATAGGTGTTTAAATGAATGGGGAAAGGTGGCCATACCTTCTTTGAAAACCCCTTCAGCTCTTTATTTATTCCACCAATCACGGTTTGCATGGCGATCTCATGACATGCCAACCTATCAGGTATAAATAATGGTAGAGCATGTGGAGGGACCGAAGCGCCGAAAACCCTGATATATGAAAACTCTTCCTCCATGTACTAGTCGGCCACCCTGCTTAAATTTACCGCAATGCTATCTGAGATCTGGGGTAGTGGATAACCAAATATGGTAACATGCATTCGTACCATTACCCAATTGAAGATTTCATATATAAAATATGAGGCCTTATCCTCCCAAAGCTTAGAATGATAGACATGGATAGGCTTAGTCTCTGATGGAGCCCGGCTCCAACTCATTAAGGGAAAGGTGTCATGGAACACATGGCGTCCATTATGTATGCAGACATAAAAAATGAGGCAACTTTCCCACTTGCCCTCTTCGTCTGATATTCTGTAATCCGACTGGTTAGACTATCTGATAACAGTTTGGTCCAGTCAAAAGAATAGCCTTCTGCTACTGTGTGCATTAGAGGCATGCATGGGAGGAAAAAATGCGTGGTGTCTTCCCTCCCATACAATCTATAGGTCATCATCACTACATATTTGAACTTTGGTTCTAAAGAAGATATGGAATAAATTCCATTTCTATCTGCCCTGAACTTCGTTGGGTGTGAGACCCAATCCTTGATCAAATCCAATAAGCTTTTCTCATATTGCTCACACTCCTTATGTTTAAAATCCTCTATAAACTCTGCATTGTATGTGAATTTTTACGTGGGTGGTAAATTGTACATTGCCTGTAAGTTTTCTGGTCTAAAGGTTCCAACAGTGACCTTCTGCTCGCTAATGATGGTTCTGGTAAGGATATCTACATGATCTAGCACCCATCGGATCATGTCATAGTAAGGAAGAAGACGTGGCATGGCCACTACTTTGTGCATCTCTGCCTGGACGACGATCTTGTATTTGGTAGTCATGTTGTCTTTCTCCTTGTCACTGGAATCGTCCGAACAGTTCACCAAATCTGATTGCAAAACCTCTGAGATGTATGACCAGGTTTGTATGAAATCAATGCTTCGAGGTGAAGTATCTGAAACATTATCGAAACCTTGTCCCGAAATCTCAACACTTGTCTTGGATTCTTTTCGCGAGGCCATGATAGAAGATTGTGACCTAGCTCTCCTGTAATAAAAATGTGTATACATACAGAGATTAGTTTGTTGAGGAAAACTTATCTGCAGGAGATAGAAATGAGCTTTATGAATAGAAAATAAAGGAAAAAGATCTATATCTTCGATCATTTAAAATCTAGGTGTCTTTATGAACAGAATTGGTCACATCATATTTAGAGACAGATTTAGCAATAAAGACCCTATCCTTACTTGTTGTTTCGCCTCACTTCCAATTAATGCCATAAATTTCGACGGTTCATGACACAGGTTGGTGCAAGAAAATTTAAAACTACCTCATTGATTGTGCATATTATTATTTGTATTGAACATTGATTAAGATGGCTTAGATTTTTTTATTAATCTTAGTTAAACTTTAATCAATATTTCGACGTTCGCCGTATCGGGAGTTTTCACTCTAACCTTTCAAGCCTCTAAAACTCGAGATCACGATGATTAGATTTAGTTAAGCAAGGACGTAACCAGGATTAAGTGTTTAATTAATCACGTTTTAATTTATATCGCGACTTCGGGGCTCGGGGCTTCGAGGGTATAGTTTTCGGGAGGAGCGCTAGCCGAGTCGCAAAATTCTGAGATCACTATGATGTGATTTATTTAAACTAGAAGGTAAACCAGATTAAGTGTTTTAATTAATTATGTTTGAGCCACATCGTGACTTCGCCACTCGGGGTTTCGAAGGTATAGTTTCTAGGAGGAACACATGCCGAGTTGCGAAATCCCGAGAGACTTTAACCATGGTCAAAACTAAACACCCTGGACACTAACCCGGGTTACTTATGTGAAAGTCTCACAGCTTTGTCTTTCAAAGTTATGATGGTAATGTTTTAGGAGAGAGTGAATGCCGAGACACGAAATCCCGACAGCATTTGTCTGAGGTTTAAATATTTTTACTCTCAGCTTTCACCTAAGGTAGGTTTTTTTTAAACTTTTCGCAACCTCACACATCGAGGCTTGTAAATCTTGTGACTTGTAACCCCCGAAGAGCGATATTCCGAGGTACAAAGAGTAAAAACTTTCGTTTAACAATAAAAAGTGGTAGCTTATGAAACATAACATCCTTCTCTATTTTGCATGACGAGACTACTGAGATTTTCAGTATGTAAATGTCACGAAGTGAATAAGAACTCAAAAACCAACATTTGATTTTTAAAAAATGTATTTAAACCTGTTGAAAAAGGTGACTCCAACATAGGCTCCAACTAGGGATCTTGTCTTCCTACAAGATGGGAAGAACAGTAGACCACGTGCCTGTATTGGGTAAATGGAATCATTTGCTTCACTTATGATAAACTTCCTTTAGGGGAAAAGATAAACAGAGGGAAGAAGAGATTTTGTCTTTCACTTCTGCAAATCTTTTAAATACTCACTATGTTTCATACTCAGCTACAGCCCCTTTCATGACTTTCTCTTTCTCTTTACTGAAATTAGGTCTGCATTAAGACAAATCAAAACAGTTCTAGGAAATCCAACAGATCTTGTAACTTTTGTCTTGCATCCAACGAAATTTATTACATGTTTTTAATCGAGGAGTCATGTCCGGGCTTAGGATGTGGATCCAGTCTCGAGAAATGTTATTACCATAATAGAGTGAAAATCGTGTATAATAGCCTTACAGACATCTCAGATATTGCTTCACTTCCAACAGGCCTGTTCAGTACCCCGGTGAAGTTATCTGCCCCTTTTTGTTGAATTTCCTTTCACCACTTCGAAATATATTTATGCATTTAGATGCTAAGACGAGGGCAATCATTTCTGAATTTCCTTTCATCGTCTCTTCAGACTAGATGTACAATTAGATATAACTTTCCTTTCACCATCTGTATTATAAATTTATTTTTAAAACACGAAGTGGGAGCAATTAGTTTGTATGAGGGGGGATATTTGTATAATATTTTGAAAAGGAGGTCTGTTAACTTACTTTGATTTCTCGATACCATCCTTCCCTTATCGTTCACCACACCTTAACCCGCAGGAAAAAGGGGAAAAATCATTTCTAGGGGTTTTCCTTAGAGCAAGCCTCAATCCTTCGAAACGGTTGAAAAACCCAAAATAGTCAGGATCCACCTACGCATAACTTGCTTAGTAAGATACTGAGGAGCTATGAAGACCAGCTTGCTTTCAAAAATAATATTTACAGCTTTCAAAGTTAAAACATAATCTCTTCCCCCTATGTATATAAATCCAGAAAGGTACTTGGCCTTTTTTTTTTTTTTTTAAATGAAGACCAAAAGAAAGGTGACGGACAAATTTTTGTACACTAAGCAGCAGGGGTTGAAAATTAAAATTGTTTTTTGAAAACCCTTTCCCATAGACGCTTTACTTAACTATCACCTATCTTTATTTTAAGTTAACTTCTTAGGACCTAGAGCAAGTAATTGTTCTTTTTAATAACAACTAAATGAAAACATTAGATTGATGGGACCTTTACTGTGCTTAGGAGACCTTTGCTTTCTTAAAGAACAGAATTCTCGGGAGTTCATACCTTTACCTTACCATTTTGAAACAACTGAAAACCTTTTCTATCACCTGATTTCGGTGAATTCAGCCTCTGATACATGACTTTCCATTTTCTCCTTTTGCTCGTTTAGGTCGCAATCCGAAATCATGTAAACACAAAGAATGTCCCTTAAAAGAGTTGAACGTATTTGCAAAACGCGTATCTCTATTTATAATGACCTAAAAAATGAAAACTTACCTCAAGGGAATCATGAAATAGAAAGCAAATACAAATTGGTATATACAATGTAAATCCTTTGGGAACCAATTATTTCATGTAGTGTTTTAGATAACACCCATTGACAGGGGCGTTGAAAATTTTACCATCCAGATTTTCTAATAAAAATAATTTTTTTCCTTCGAAAGATGCGACTCTAAATGGTCCATACCAAATATGATTGAATTTACCATGTTTCGCCAAATCTTCCTTCCTTGCATCCCATATTAAGACCAAATCACCCAGAAGAAACTATATGTCTTTTGTCTTACGGTCAAATAACGTTTTCATGTCGTCTTGATATTTTTGAAATCTTTTGTCCACTTCGACCCTATGTTGTTGTAATTCGATCAGCTGATTTATTTGTCCTTGTGACGTGGTTTGGTTCTTATTTCTCATCTTGCCATAGTTTCATTACAGGAAGTGCCAAGTTTATAGGTAATACCATGACAATCCCGTATACCATCTAGAAAGGAGAAATACTGATGGATTTTTTCGTGCCAATCCGATTTGCCCATAGTGCATATTTTAAATGTACATGCCAGGATCTCTTGTTCTCATTCAACACTTTCTTAATTATGTTGATCAAAATCTTGTTTGAAGACTCAGCCAGTCCATTTCCTTGGGGATAATACATCGTATAATGGTCGAGTACAATATTGTATTTTTGGCAAAAACTGATCATAGCCATAGATTTAAAAGCCTGGGCATTATCTATTACTATCTTTCGGGGGCAGCCAAATCTAGATAAAATGTTTTCCTCTAGGAAATCTATTACCACCGAATCTGTAGCCCTCCTGGTGGGAATAGCCTCTACCCATTTAGTAAATTAATATGTGGCGGTTAGGATCCATTTGTGTTGAGCACTGGAATGGGGGTTAATTTTGCCTATAAAATCCAGTCCCCACTGCTGAAAAGGAGCCTTTGTTTTGACTGGAACTAAAGTTAATACAGGGCTTGCCAGTACAGGTGCCTCGCTTATAACCCTCTTGATATGTGCAAACGATTCTTTGGCCTCTGCTATCCATTTTACCTCACTGTTTTTCTTTAACATACTTGTGATCAATTTCACAATTTCATCAAAGTTTGGGATAAATCTTCTCAAGAAGTTTATCTTTCCTAAGAATGACTAAATTTCCTTTACATTTCTAGGAATATTTATTCTGTCTATAGCTTGAACCCTACTGGGATCAATTTTAATTCTGTCGCGGGACACAATATGACCTAGGAGTTTACCTTCTCGCATAGCGAAGTGAGACTTTTTGGGGTTTAAATATAGATCAAACCTGCGGCATTTTTCGAAAGTCTGTTTGAGATGTATTAAATGATCTTCGTCAGACTTAGAAAAAAAAGTTAGATCATCGAGATAGATACTACAAACTTGTCTCTTTTGTCGATAAAAGAAATATCCATAGCATGCTAGAAGGTGGCACCTGCATTCATTAGACCGAAAGGCATTTTATCATACATGAATGTACCCCTGGGTGTAGTGAAGGTTGTTTTTTCTTTATCTTGTTTATTTGCAGCAATTTGATTGTACCCAGAGAAATCATTGATCATAGACATCCTATTTTCTCCGACTACTTTTTCTAAGACATGATCCATTTTAGGTAAAGGATAGTTTCCTTTGAGGGAAGATTTATTTAAATTTCTGAAATCAACACACAGTCTAATCTCCCCACTCTTTTTTCTAACCGGGACCAGGTTTTCCACCCAATCAGAGTATCTCAGTGGTACTATTATTTTCGCGTCTAAAAGCTTCTTAACTTCTCTTTCGACTATGGGTAATAAGATAGGGTTGATTTGTCTAAGATTTTTCCTAAAGGGTTTGACACCAAGCTTCAGATGTATCTTATGTTCGATCACAGTAGTGTCATAGGTCCTAAGCTCTTCGTAGGACCAAGCGAAAACATCTTTATATCATGCAA
The DNA here is from genome assembly GCA_000966675.3 of Picea glauca. Classification (NCBI taxonomy): domain Eukaryota; kingdom Viridiplantae; phylum Streptophyta; class Pinopsida; order Pinales; family Pinaceae; genus Picea; species Picea glauca. The sequence continues at coordinate 663,919 of JZKD02S1673276.1, forward strand.
GTAAATATTTATACTTATTTTTCACCTCGGGAGGAAGGTACTTTGATATTTTCACCATCCTAGGTTCCTCTTTTGTCCCTACGTCGTAATCTTCAACCTCTTCTGGTTGGGGTTGGAGAGTGGATTTTAAAGGCATGTCATTTTGATCGAAAAGTCTTTCCAAGGGGATTAATCCCTTTGGAATCTGATTACTTTTTAAAACTAACATACGATGGTTGGCTATTTTTTCTTAGAACTCCTGAGGGTCTTCTCCTTCTTGCATGATCCATGTGTGATCATTTTGATTCTTTTGATCGATGTGAGTTTCAGAAAAGCCACCCACTGCTTCTAGGAACTTTCTGATCTGTTCATCATCCTCAAAAACCTGCCAGTGTTGTATGTTGTTTGGGATGGATGGTTTGCGCCTTACCTCTATATGGTATTTTAATTTAAAAGTTGTGGGGGGAGAGAACGTCGAGGCTGCCTTGGCTAACAAATCATCCTGCAAATTTTCGGTGCATGGGATGAAGTGAATATTTATCGACGAGAAGAAATTCTCCATTAGATCCCAGGCACAATTTCTATACGCTCTCAATCTAGGTTGTTTGGCCTTCTATTGTCGATTCATATGTTTGACTATCAACTCAGCATCTCCATATACTTCCAGGTTCTTTATGTTCAGCTTCTTGGCAGCTTCCAATCCTAATACTAAGGCCTCATATTCACACACATTGTTAGTGTATTCTATATCCCATTGAAGCCTGTAAGAAAAAGGGACAACAAATTTATTTTCAGGTGCCACAAAAAGTACTTCTGCACCTGCTCCTTCACATGATAGAGCACCGTCGAAAAACATTTTCTAGATCCCTGTGCTATGCATATTTTTCGATTCTTTCTCGTCTATGTAATTTTCTTCTTTGCAACTATCTATACCATCGTCAAAAGACAAAATACAATTTCCTAGATCTTGATTAGCAATGTAAACAGGAAAATTGTTAGGATTTTGAAGATCGCTCACTGTATAGGCTAACCTCGTTTCTCTGTATAACTGAGTAAGTTGCCCAATAAATACTGGAATTGTGGCGTAAGTCATGTCCAGCTGGAGGGACCCCCCAAGTTTGGCTCCCCGTGACCTTAATAGTAGTAATCCATACTTTGGGGGGATATCAGCAATAACTACGTCCATCAGGACACTTTTGACTAGGATTTGTGCAAGGGTGACTACTAAATCTTTTATCATACCCATGCAGTTAACTCTTCTCGAATCGAAAGAGTAGAGATCTTTGTAAGGTCGGGTGATCTTGAGGCCTATTCTATCCATAATTTCTTTGGGAATCACATTATGTGAAGCTTCAAAATCTAGCATGCATTTATGTAGCAGTCAATCGTGTACATTTAGGGTGATATAGAAAGGAGCAACGGTGTCTTTAGCACCCTCGAAATGTGGACCGAAAGTGATATTGGGCTTATAATCTTCCAAATTTATTACGTCTGATTGACTTTCTTGATCTGAACAACCTATCACTTTGGTTAACTGCTTTCGATATGCAGGATTCTTTGCTAATTCAACCAAAGGGATCGGTATTTTTATCCTATTTATCTCATTTTCAAAACTAAAACCACCGCTAACCTTGTCCATTTCTCTGGTTGAAACCTCGAGCTCTTTCTTCTCCAACTTATTTGTCTGGGCAAATTTATTACTCAGGAGTTTACTTACCGGTGCGAGTGTCTCAGTTGTCTTGATTTCCCTTGATTTGGTCTCAACCTCCTTCGTTTTGAGGTCCAACAAGTCTACCTCTTTTATTTTGTTGTTATATGTTTCAGTTTCTTTCAGGGTAGGCACATATATTTCACCTCTAGGGAGAATTTTCTTCGGTTGAGAAATCAACATAGGTTTGTTTTTAGACCTCAAGTTATACCTCGATTGGACCCCAGTTGTCATGGAATTAGACGTTTCTTGACATACAGCGAATCATTGTTGTTTATATCATCATCTTCATTTGATGGTTGAGGTGTTTTCAACGACATCTCGCAATCTTCTTTAGTTACATAGGGTTGAATTCAGTCATCGCCGAAATTTGTCACATCTTCTTCAAGTCCCTCGAAATCTTCTAGGTCATTTCCTCCTATAAAATTTTCATTTTTTAATGGGGTTTGAATTTTCTGATCTTCATTTTTAATCTGTCTTTGTTGATTTTGAGGGTTGGGGTTTCTTCTGAATTCTCTTTTAACGAAAGGATCACTCTTGGATTGATCTAGCTCCATTCTGGAAATATTATTCGACAACTCTTTAATTATCCTAGCCATATCATCCATTTTATCGTCTGTGGATCTATTAGATCCGGAGGGTCCCGCTTGTTCCCTAAAACGTTTGGTTTCTTTATTTCCTATTTCTACCCTAGCTTTCAACTTACCAGAGGTCGTCATGTTAGATTCAATTTCCACATCATCATCCTGCATTTGGGTTAAGGTAGCCCCCCGCCTTTCTCTTAAAAGAAGGGCAAAGTCGGGTTCGAAAGCTTCTGCGAAAGTTACTTTGGCTGCAGGTTGGGAAGGTTTAACTTCAGCTAGGATCTTATTATAGAGTTTGTTAAAGCTTTGGATAAATTCCATAACTATTTCTAAATTCCTTTTCTTTAAAGATCCGAATTCGGTCAGATAATATAAGTGGTCTTTTCTCTCACCCCATTGTCTAAGAATGTCATCTTCTAAGGCATCGTAAGAAAGGATAGACCCTACGGGTAGGATTCGAAACCAGGTTCATACCTGTCCTTCAAAAGTTTGAACAAACAATCTCGAATAAATGTATTCATGTTCCAGACCTAAAATATCAGCGAACTGATCAAAGAAATTTATATGTTCGGTCGTAGTTAAGTCCCCTTCCCCTGTAAATTTTGGTAAATTTTTTATATAATTTTTAGGAAGGTTATGAAGAGGTATGGGTAGAACCAAAGGTGCATATCTCGCAGCCACTTTAGTGAAAACTCTGGGGGGCGGGGGAGGCACTTGGCCCCCTGCTCCTCCTCTAGCGACTGCCATTGGTACTACCTGATGAGGAAAGGGTGTGTTATATAAAGGGTTATGAAAGACTAAAAGAGGATTTCTTGCTTCCTCGATGGATGAGAAAAGCGAAGACGGGTGAACAGAGATGCGAGGACTTGACTCCATGGATTTGCAAGAGACGTAATCAGGGGATCTCACAGGTGTGAGATTTGAATATATAGTATGCTCTTCGAGACTTGGTGAGGTCGGGAAGTCTAAAAGAAGAGTTGGTGGGATATCAACCACTGATAAATTTACTACAGAGTTTTTTCCTTTGTGTCTGACAGGAGTTTTTGGAAGGATTTCAATTTTAACTACATAACTAGATAAAAATGAATTAGTGGTCTCGGGAGGGGTACTATGTGAAGTTGAAGGTTCACAAGAAGTCTTGGTCTTGGGTTGCGGGTGCTTAAGTTGATAAACTGCAGTAGTCAACTTAAGATAACCTCTAGCATTAAGTATTTTTTCGAGATCTGCAACAGGCGTGGTCTGCTTTCTCTCTGGGTTTTGTCTAGTATTCCTTCGACTAGATGCCAGCTTACTTATACGTAAAGTCTCCAAGTGAATGATAGGAAAATCCTTTAGAAAGTGCCCACTCTTTGTTCACTATCAAATGGTGAAACTTGAAAATATATGTCGTTCTTCCCAGGGAAAAGGTTTCGTAACTTCATCCCCAGCAACGGCACCAAAAAGATGTTGTTCCAGAGTCTGTACTTAAGGCTTTAAAAATTATAGTGTCTAGGCATCCGAAATATAGTAAGGTGTAAAAAGGGAGGATAGTATAACTTCAGGAAAGGAAGATAGAGTTGATTTCTAGGTTGTCATTGTCTAGCTTCCAACTATTCCTGGATGTTTATATCTCGTTCTATTGCAACCCATGAACGTTCTAGTTCTACCCGGGTGGTGGTTGTTTTAAGCATAGTATCAAAGAGATTTAAAGCGATATGGGTTTGTTACGATAAACCGGGTTCAATATTAGGTTGTCTTACAACGAGGACAATCATAGAGGAACATAAAAATTTAAAAGAAATTTGAAAGTTTTTATGCTGTATCAATTTGATCTTATAAAGAGAACTTTGAAATTAATGTTAAGGATAGAATGCAAACCAAAGGCCTTTTCCCGTAACTATGTTAAATTTGAAATAAATAGTGTGTGAAATATGAGAAAAACATTTAGATGTTTAAAAAGTAAGGCTCCTATCAAGGGAGAATCTCACTCCTTAAACAGAGGAAGAAAATAGACTAAGAAGGAATCTGACGAAGCATAAAATATGACAACTCAAAGGTTCACAGGTCTTATATCTATTGTTAACCGATACAGAGGAAAAACTGTAAACAATATAGATGAATAAAATTTAACCACTATAGTAGAAGTATTACTAAATTGCAATGCAACATTCATCAGATGTATATAAGGGAAATAAAATTGAATATGAATAACAAAGAGAACAAACTCATAACATAGTCTTGACAGAATCAGGATTCTTCGGATTGCTTTGTATTAATTCTCAAAAAGAAGATATCCTCTCTTACAATCGACCAAAAAGGTCCAGCCCTGTTTTCTTTCTACAAAATGTATATTTATACATATTTTTATATGTTGGAATCTCAATCGTTCCATAGGTTTTCAGTTACAATCGAAGGGGTTAAAACGTTTCATTTCGTTATCTCTATCCTCATTTGGTACCAGAAACCTACCTTTTCGCCTGCTCCGTGCAAATAACGCACTTCTCCACCAACTGTGATATCATCTTAGAAGGTTCTGCTTGGTTATTGGCCTTAAAAACATAACAATCTTTCACCAATTGTGGCAACTTTCCTTCCACCTGCTGATATTTGGTGTTGATAGAACATAATAATATACTTGGTTTAATTAGCCATTTATCTATTTGAACTATGTATGTCTGGGTTATTTGTGAAATTTCGGCTAATTCTCTTTCTTCATTTTCCTTGATATTTAGCAGATATTTGGCTATATTGATCTGACCCAGTATCTCATTGCTACTTTCACCATCAGAAGCCAACCACATCCCATTTAGAAAACTGAAAGTTTCTTCACAAGATTTTCTTATCTCCTTAGCTTGTTGTCTTCCTTCAGATATATTTCGCTCCCATTCTTTCAACAAGATATTGCCCCTGGTCTACTCGAAGATGGGAAAACTGGAACTATTGTTTATTTCCTTTCTCACTGTGGCTATAATAGCCTCCTGGAACGCAATCGGAGCCGATCTGACTTCCCTTTCTCTAAGAGAGAGGTTCTCCAATATCTTATCAATGAGTTGGCAGTTACTTTGAATCATTTCTATTTTAAAAAGTAGACCTTGTTGTGCCACCGATAACCTTTTTCTGATTTCTATTGCTTGGGATTGAAATATCCCGATATCGATTACCTGGCTTTTGGCTAACTCTAATTTGTCCCGAAGCTGCTCTATCAATTCTCCTTGGCGGACTATCTGTGTCTAACTTGTCTGAACCATTAGTTGTGTCTGTTCGAGATCAGTTTTGAGCCGCTCAATTTCATTTAGATCATTTATTCTAGCTTGCTCCAAAGTTGCAGTCATCTGATCTTTGACAACAACCTCTGTTGTAGCTAGTTTAGCCTCTAATTTCTTGATTAGATGATTTTTTCACTTCAGCTAATCTTTTAGGGTCTCGACTGAATATTGGTTTTTCATAGCAAAAGCACCCAATGTTCCTACTATTTGCGTTTCAAATTCTTCTTTCTTCATGGTCCTTCCATTAGTTATAATTTTAAATTTCTTGGATACAGTACCTGCCTCTTGGTAGAGTTCTTGTCTCACAACATATTTTCTCTTATTATCAAAGAAGAATTCATTCTGAGGTAGCTCTTCCACTGATATAGGTGTTAATTCTTCACCAAAAATCCAACCTACGTCTGGTATTCCCTTTGTCGACTGCAGGGGAGTAACAGAAACAATGGGATTACTGACATGTTTAGATGATTTCCCTGGAGTAATGACTGAAGTTGGCTTTCTTGGAGGATCGGAAGCCTCGGCCTCCCGTTTTGAGCCCCTAGTTTTCTCTTCTTTATCCTGTTTTTCTTCTTGGCCAGGTGTTGAATCTTTGGAGCCTTCGTCTTTTGTTTTCTCCACCTCTACAGTCGTTTGATTCTCACCCCGAAATACTAGGGGAAGGCAGCTACGCCTATGTTCTTGGAATTTGAAAACATCGGCCCTCTCTTTGGGAGACAAGGCTTGCATCCGAGCCAAAACCTCGGCATACGATCTCGCGCCTCGAAAAATATCATCATGAGGCGAATTCTTGTGCTCAAACCTTTTAAGGCCACAAATAGCCAAGTGATTACTCACGACCCTATGTGCGTCATGTTTCTTGAATTCAATATGGACTAATTTTATATCTTCTAAGGTTGTTGCCTTGGCCTTTGCATGCCCAAAATCTAATAAAGAATAGGTGTTTAAATGAATGGAGAAAGGTGGCCATACCTTCTTTGAAAACCCCTTCAGCTCTTTACTTATGCCACAGATCACGGTTTGCATGGCGATCTCGTGACAAGCCAACCTATCAGGTATAAATAATGGTAGAGCCTGTGGAGGGACAGAAGCGCTGAAAACCCTGATATATGAAAATTCTTCCCCCACATACTAGTCGGCCACTCTACTCAAATTTTCTGCAATGCTATCTGAGATCCGGGGCGGTGGATTACCAAAGATGGCGACATGCATCGATACCATTACCCAATTGAAGATTTCATATATAAAATATGAGGCCTTATCCTCCCAAAGATTAGAATGATAGACATGGATAGGCTTAGTCTTCGATGGAGCCCAGCTCCAACTCATTAAGGGAAAAGGTGTCATGGAACACATGGTGTCCATTATGTATGCATACATAAAAAATGAGGCGACTTTCCCACTTGCCCTCTGCGTCCGATATTCTATAATCCAACTGGTCAAACTATCTGATAACAGTTTGGCCTAGTCAAAAGAATAGCCTTCTTCTACTATGTGCATTAGAGTCACCCATGGGAGGAAAAAATGCATGGTGTCTTCCCTCCCATACAATCTATAGGTCATCATCGCTATGTATTTGAACTGTGGTTCCAAAGAAGATATGGAATAAATTCCATTGCTATCTGCCCTGAACTGCATTGGGTGTGAGACCCAATCCTTGATCAAATCCGATAATCTTTTCCTATATTACTCACACTCCTTATGTTTAAAATCCTCTAGAAACTTTGCATTGTATGTGAAGTTCGACATGGGTGGTAACTTGTACATCGCCTGTAAGTTTTCTGGTCTAAAGGTTCCAACAGTGACCTTATGCTTGTTGATGATGGTTCTGGTAGGGATATCTACATGATCTATCACCCATTGGATCATGTCATAGTAAGGCAGAAGAGGTGGCTTGGCCGCTACTTTATGCATCTCTGCCTGGACGACGATCTTGTATTTGGTAGTCATGTCGTCTTTCTCGTTGTCACTGGAATCGTCTGAACAGTTCACCAAATCTGATTGCAAAACCTCTGAGATGTATGACCAGGTTCGTACGGAATTAACGCTTCGAGGTGAAGTATCTGAAACATTATCGGAACCTTGTCCCGAAATCTCAGCACTTGTCTTGGATGCTTTTCGTGGGGCCATGACAGAAGATTGTGACCTAGCTCTCCTATAATAAAAATGTGTATACATACAGAGATCAGTTTGTTGAGAAAAACTTATCTGCGCGAGATTGAAATGAACTTTATGAATAGAACATAAAGGAAAAAGATCTATATCTTCGATCATTTAAAATCTAGGTGTCTTTATGAACAAAATCGGTCACATCATATTTAGAGACAGATTTAGCAATAAAGACCCTATCCTTACTTGTCGTTTTGCCTCATTTCCAATTAGTGCCATAAATTTTGACGGTTCGTGACACAAGTTGGCACAAGAAAATTTAAAATTACCTCGTTGACTGTGCATATTATTATTTGTATTGAACACTGATTAAGATGGCTTAGCTTTTTTTATTAATCTTAATTAAACTTTAATCAATCTTTCGGTGTTCGCCATATCGGGAGTTTTCACTCTAACCTTTCGAGCCTCTAAAAACCAAGATCGCGATGATTAGATTTAGTTAAGAAAGGATGTAACGAGGATTAATTGTTTAATTAATCACGTTTTAATTTATATCACGACTTCGCGGCTCGGGGCTTTGAGGGTATATTTTCTGGGAGGAGCACTAGCCGAGTCGCAAAATCCCGAGATCACTATGATGTGATTTATTTAAACTAGAAGGTAAACCGGATTAAGTGTTTTAATTAAGTATGTTTGAGCCACGTCACAACTTCGCCACTCGGGGTTTCAAAGGTATAGTTTTCGGGAGGAACGTATTCCGAGTCACGAAATCCCGAGAGACTTTAACCATGGTCAAAACTAAACACCCTGGACACTAACCCGGGTTACTTATGTGAAAGTCTCGTGGCTTCATATTTCGGAGTTATGATGGTAATGTTTTAGGAGAGAGTGAATGCCAAGATGCGAAATCCCGATAGCACTTGTCTGATATTTAAAGATTTTTACTCTCGGCTTTCACCTAAGGTAGGTTTTTTTTAAACTTTCCGTGACCTCGCACATCGAGGCTTGTAAATCTTGTGACTTGCAACCCCCGAAGAGTGATATTCTGAGGTACAAAGAGTAAAAACTTTTGTTTAATGAAAAAAAGTGGTAGCTTATGAAACATAACATCCTTTGCTATTTCGCATGTCGAGACTACTGAGATTTTCAGTATGTAAATGTCATGAAGTGAATAAGAACTCAAAAACCAACATTTTATTTTTAAAAAATATATTTAAACCTGTTGAAAAAGGTGGCTCCAACAGAAGGAATTCAAGAAGCATTTTGAGAAGAAATACTTGACCAAGAGGTATTATGAAAAAAAGATGAAAGAGTTCTTTGAACTCAAACTGAGTAGCAATTGATGAGTATGAAAGGAGATTTTTAGAACTATTGAAGTATGTCTCCTTCATCAAGGATAAGATAGTAAATATTCAAAGATATTTGAGTGGGCTACCATCTTTCATCAGTGAAAATATTCAATATGATGATCCCAAGACTTTGGAGGAAACCATAGGGAGAGAAAAGTGTTTATATGATCAGCATAAGGGAAATCCTACTTTCCAAAGAGATTGGGAAGAAAATAAGGAGTTTAAGAAAGAACGAAGGCAGAAGGGGAAGAAGCTACGTTTTTTCAGAAATGGTCCTCAAGGACATCCATATTTTAGAGAGCACGGAATGGTTGAGGTAGGTCGGAAAAGGCCAAGGCAGACACCCATTCAATGTTGAGGTTGTAAAGGAGACCATAAGTATAGAGATTGTCCTCACAAAAGTGACAAAGTGAGAGTTGTTCACAATGTACAACAAGCAAAAATAGTGTAGGACATGGGCACAAGTGTACCCAAGATCTATGCAGTCCTGGACAACAAGAAAGTTGAGTTTCAATCACACATGATTGAAGTAGAAGGTATGATCAATAACCATGCCTTTACTATTTTAATAGATTCAGGAGCTAGTCATAGCTATATAGATCCTAAGGTAGTGGAAATATTGGATTTTCCAAGAAGAAAGCATGAGAAATATTGGTTGGTACAACTCGCTACAGGAGCCAAGAGAAAAGTGGTTGAGCTAGTTAAATCATGTCCAGTGGACATGAACGGGTTAAGTACCAAGGCAGATTTGAACATCCTTCCATTGGGTTCATATGACTGGCTAATTGGTATGGATTGGTTGGACCAACAACATGATGTCTTAGACTATCATAACAAGGCGTTTACTTGCATGAATGAGGAAGGGAACCCAAGAATAGTCCAAGGAATTCCTAGGGAAGTTATTGTCCGAGAGATCTCAACAATGCAGCTGAAGAAGTGTTACAGGAAGGGATGTCAAATATTTGTAGGTCATATGGAAGAAGAACCTAAGGATAAGGTGCCAAGTATGGAGGATCACTTAGTCTTGAAATATTTTGAAGATGTGTTTAGGGAGATACCAAGACTACCCACAAAGAGAGATATTGATTTCTCTATAAATTTGATGCCTGAAGAAGCTCCAGTATCAAAGACTCCCTATAGAATGAGTACACCAGAGTTGAAGGAACTACAAATGCATCTTGAAGAACTTATGAATAAGGGGTATATACACCAACATGTGTCACACTGGGGTACGCTAGTATTATTTGTGAAGAAGAAAGACGGGACATTGACACTGTGTATTGACTTCAGACAATTGAACAAGGTAATTATAAAGAACAAGTATCATTTTCCAAGGATGGACGATCTCTTTGATCAGTTAAAGGATGAAAGGATATCTTCAAATATTGATCTCATATCTGGTTACCATCAAGTAAGGATCAGAGATGAAGACATCAAAAAGACCACCTTCAGTGTTGGTTGTGGAGCTTGATTATCTTCCTGATTCATAGGTCCTTGCTTTCAGCCGTGTTTATACCCCATGAAGTATTTACACCCCAAAAGTATGTACCCTCTTCCACGTGGGGGAGTGCAGAGGGGGGGTACCCCCTCTGCGGGGTCTGGGGGCAAGCAGGCCCCCAGCGGGGGTTCGGGGGCAAATCCCCCGAAGCAAAAATTGCCTTGTAAAAGTATATTGTAATTTCATTGTAAATCTGGACCGTTCATTATAAGGTCGCAGATCTAATGGTAGAGATTATGTTAGGGTTTGTTTCTGTAGAAGGCAACCCTCTTTTATGAGGGAAATGTACTGCGACTATGGATGATGGTGAATATTGTATTCTAAGAGAGAAGACTGTGAGAGATAGAAGAGGAAGTTACAACGGGTTTTTTTGTAGGTTGTATCCCTTCATTTGCTAGATAATAATAAAGGAAGGACCTGGCAATTTCTCTGGTGGACGTAGCCCACACTGGGTGAACCACATAAATCTATGTCTCTCTTGTATTGTGTGTCTTCTATGTTTTGTTTCTGCATTTGTTTTATTTAATTGCTCCGCGGTCCTATTTTTCTAACAACTGGTATCAGAGCGTCAGGTAACTCATAGGAAAAGAGGGTTCCTGGTTCGAGTGGGAGCAATGTCGGAAGATGGAAAGTTTAGGGTCGAGAAATTTAACGGCCAAAACTACCAGTTATGGAAGATGCAGAT
>JZKD02S1673276.1:678017-692840 GCA_000966675.3 Picea glauca
AGACCAGATATTGCACATGCAGTGGGAGTTGTGAGCAGGTATATGAACAATCCAGGTAAAGAACATTGGGAGGCAGTAAAGTGGATTCTCAGGTATTTGAGAGGTACTACTACACTTGCATTATGTTTTGGAGGTTTAGACACTTTTCTACAGGGATATGTTGATTCAGATATGGTAGGTGATAAAGACAGCAGGAGGAGCACCACAGGGTATGTTTTTACTATAGCTGGAACAATAGTAAGTTGGATTTCAAAACTACAAAAGGTTGTTGCACTTTCAACAACAGAGGCAGAGTATGTTGCTGCTACAGAGGCTAGTAAATAAATGAGTTGGTTACAAAGGTTTTTGGAGGAACTGGGAAAGAAGCAGGAGAACAGCCGGTTGTATTGTAACAATCAGAGTGCCATTCACCTTGCAAAGAACTCAGCCTTCCATTCGAAGACTAAGAATATATAGTTGAGGTACCACTTCATACGATCTGCCTTGGAAGATGGACAATTTAAGATGGAAAAGATACACACTAGCCAGAATCCTTTAGACATGTTAACAAAGGGAGTAACCAGGGAGAAACTGAGTTCCTGCTTAGTTTCAGTTGGTCTTCAAGAATGAAGATGAAAATGAGAAATTTGTCGGGTCCAAGAAGGTTCAGAGTCCAGCATATACAACAGCGGTGGAGTTGTTGAGATTAGTCTCCAAGTGGGAGATTGTTGGTTGTGGAGCCTGATTATCTTCCTGATTCATAGGTCCTTGCTTTCAGCCATGTTTATACCCCATGAAGTATTTACACCCCAAAAGTATGTACACTCTTCCACGCGGGGGAGTACCCCCTCTGTAGGGTTCGGGGGGGCTATCCCCCCGGTTGGGGGGTCTGGGAGCAAGCAGGCCCCCAGTGGGGGTTCGGGGGCGAAGCCCCGGAAGAAAAAATTGCCTTGTAAAAGTATATTGTAATTTCATTGTAAATCTAGACCGTTCATTATAAGGTCACAGATCTAACGATAGAGATTATGTTAGGGTTTTTTTCCCTAGAAAGCAACCCTCTTTTATGAGGGAAAAGTATTGTGGCTATGGATGATGGTGAATATTGTATTCTGAGAGAGGAGACAGTGAGAGAAAGAAGAGGAAGTTACAATGGGTTTTGTTGTAGGTTGTATCCCTTCATTTGTTGGATAATAATAAAGGAAGGACCTGGCAATTTCTCTGGTGGACGTATCCCACACTGGGTGAACCACGTAAATCTGTGTCTCTCTTGTATTGTGTGTCTTCTGTGGTTTGTTTCTTCATTTTTTTTATTTTATTGCTCTGCAGTCCTGTTTTTCTAACATTCAGGACAAGGTATAATCATTACGAGTTCACAGTGGTTGCATTTGGGTTATCAAATGCACTAGTTATTTTCATGTGCTTAATGAATGGTGTTTTCTGGGAATTTTAGACAAGTTTGTCATTATCTTTTTGGATGACATCCTTGTATATTCCAAGTCAGAAGAAGAGCATGAGCATCAATTGAGGATGGTGTTACAAGTGTTAAGAGAGCACCAGTTGTATGCCAAAGTGAGCAAGTGCTTATTTTATCAAAATTGAATTCACTATTTGGGGCATATCATATCCGAAGAAGGGATAGCAATGGAACATGAAAATATTGAGGCCGTTAAAGGGTGGACAACACCTAAGAATGTGACAAAAATCAGATCCTTCATGGGTCTAGCTAGATACTATAGAAGATTCATTACAGGGTTTTCGAGAATTGCTCACCCAATCACTTCCTTGCAAAGGAAGGGGGTGAAGTTTCAATGGACAACAGAATGTTAACAGAGCTTCCGAAAATTGAAGCAGTTTTTAACCAACACTTCAATTCTAAGGATTGTTGATTTGAATGAAGATTTCATGGTTTTCACATATGCATACAAAGAAGGACTTGGTGGAGTCCTCAGTCAGAATGGGTTTGTAATATGTTTTGAATCCAAAAAATTGAAAGAGCATGAAAGGCTCAATGCCACTCATGATTTGGATTTGGAAGCCATAGTGCATGCCTTGAAGAAGTGGAGGCACTACCTCATGGGAAAGAGGTTTGAGTTGAGAACAGACCATAATGGTCTGAAATATTTGTTTGATCAACCAAATTTAAATGCCAGGCAAAGTAGATGGTTGGAATTCCTCTGTGAGTATAAATTTGATATCAAGCACATCAAAGGGAAAGAGAACAAAGTGGTTGATGAAATCAATAAGAGAGTGCATGTACTGCATGCTACAACCATTAGCATGTATCAAACTGATCTTAAAGGAATAATTTCTGAGGCTGGAAAAGTAGATTTGCATTACATGGAGTTGGTAACAAAATTATAGCAAGGTAAAATGCAACAGAAAGTTGAAGATTATAAATTGGGAAATGATGGAATTATCGTGTACACAAACATAATTTATGTACCCAATTCTCATGAATTAAGAAGTATGATTTTGAAAGAGATGCATAATTTATCTTATGTTGGACACCCAGGATATCAGAAAACAGTGGCAACAGTCAAGAGCCAATATTATTGGCCAAACATGAAAAAGGAGATTGTTGAGTACATTGCTAAATGTTTGGAGTGTCAAAAGGTCAAGGCTGAGCATAGACATCGGCGAGGTTGTTGTAGCCATTGCCCATTCCTGAGTGGAAGGGGGAAGTGGTGACAGTTGATTCCATCACCAAATTTTCCAGAACAAGCAAGCAGCATGATGCTATCATGGTGGTGGTGGACAAGCTTACTAAAGTTGTCCATTTCATTTCTATGAAGGTTTACTGACAAGGAAACGAATGTTGTTGATATTTATATGAGGGAAGTAGCACGCTTGCATGGCATACCCAAGACAATTTTGTCTGACTGAGACCCAAATTTTACCTCAAAGTTCTGGAGGGGATTATTCAAAGGGTTCGGAACAAATCTGAACTTCATCACAACTTATCATCCTGAGACTGATGGGAAAATAGAAAGAGTGAACCAAGTGATAGAGAATATGCTAAGGATGTACATGATGGAAAATCCATCTAAATTGGAAGATTATCTACACTTGGTAGAATTTTCCTACAAAAATGGGTACCAAGCATCACTGAAGATGAGCCCATTTGAGGAACTTTATGGAAGAAAGTGAAACACACCAATAGGTTGGGAAAACCTAGCTGACAGAGCAGTGATTGGGCCAGAGTTGCTCAAGGAAATGGAAGAGAAAATGTTGATGATAAAACATAATTTAAAGTTTGCCCAAGACAGGAAGAAAATCTATGCTGACAAAGGTAGAACTCATAGGGAATTTAAAGTGGGTGATCATGTTTTCTTGAAGGTGAAGGCCAACAAAAGTTCCCTAAAGTTGAGAAATTGTTCCAAGTTGGCAACCATATATTGTGGGTCGTTTGAAATCCTAGAGAGGATTAGACCAATAGATTATATGATTGCATTGGTTGCATCTATTTATATACATAATGTAATCCATGTATCATTGCTTAAGAAATATGTACCTGATGTTAATCATGTTATTGATTGGAATGTGATTCAGGTGGAGCAATAAAGCGTTTTTCAAGTGCATCTGATACGCATTCTAGATCGAAAAATCAAACAGCTCTAGAATCGATCCATACATATTGTAAAGGCCCAATGGACCCGGTACGATTGTGAGGATGCAACTTGGGAGCATGAAGATGCTATGCGGGCATAATACCCTCATATTTTTTAATATTTTTGAAAATATTGTTGTAATATGTAAATATGATGCAATGAGGACAATGCATAAATAAGGGGAGGGGATTGTAATACCCCAAGTCCAAGCCCCTGTTGAATTGTAATGATGTTTATAGGCTGGTGAGCAAAGTATTTATAAGCTAGGAGGCTTAAGTGATGATTAGGCCAGTGATCCTAGATGCAAATGCCAATGAGCCTATTTTTGTATATGTAACACTCATATCATTACTATAATACATCGTTGCATGTAGAACAACCAAGATAAACGAGGATGGGGGACTAAGGTCCACTAGGCAGGGAAGGGGAAGGGGGATAAGAGGCTAGGAAGGGGGGGAAAGCTTGAGGGATTTCCTCCAAAGGAATATTGCAATATATTCATAAAAGGCTAAGGTTTGGACATAACCTGTTATCCTAATTTCCTTTGGGGAGAGGAACGAACTCCAAATGGAGAGGAGTGAGCTCTTGGAGAGCCATGTGTCATCCAGGACGCATGCAAATATATGTGGAAAATTCGTTTGTTTTGGGAATATTTTTTCCATTCACTCACGCATTGGGCAGGCACACAGTCAACCATTTTCCACCATTGTTGAACCCTCTTCCTTCGTGAACCTATGCAACTTGTGCGCACTAGTAGTTTTGTTGAGCTTGTACCATGACTTACCTGATTTTGTTGTTGTTGTTAACCATTTGACTTAAGATTTGTTGAGTCTCCATTTTGACACCTCTATTACCCTATATTATCCTCTATCTGGGTCAATTTTACCTCTGACATGTGCATATGTTGTCTATTACCTTCACAAACCTACCTTGTGACCTTGTCCATCTGCATAAAGAGGTAACCTATGTTAAAACATGATTTGTTTGATTTCTTGATTAAATTGGGATTGAATGTTTGATTATTATGCTCCTAATTACTTTGACCATTATTAAGCAGCTTCATGACAAGGCATCACTTCATCCGGTACTACCACTGGTCTGGTACTGCAACAACCCATTGATTTGGTACTCTGCCTGATCTGGTACTCCACCTATTCCGGTACCAACTCTATGTTATTTTGGTACCATCTCTCTGCCTATTCCGGTACCAGCTTTGCACCTATTCTGGTACCATTGTTGTGTTGATCTGGTACCCAGATCTATTACTGTGCTAGTCCGGTACTAAACCCCTATATATAGGATTAATGTTTTGAACGAGTATGTTTGTGATGATTTCAAGAAATTAGTTAGATGGAAGTATCCTTAGATAGTTTGGAGATCACGATAGACTTCATAACTCTTGCACTTCATGTCATGAGGATGAAGTCCATTCCTTGAGATATGATATGATTCACCAATTGTAATATTGTGTAAATAGTTTATAATTATCCTCAGACCTTGATTATAATGGCTAACCTTCTTTAAAAGGAATGTTGTGTAGATGATAGATAGTAAGTAGAGAATGATATACATTTTTATGTTGGGAAATGAAATGTTGAATTACTAATTCACTCGATCAATTGAAGGAATACGAATGTTATTTTGTGCAATTCATGGGTATGAGTAAACTGTTTTAGTCTGTAATTTCTTTAGAGGTACCTTGTTGGTTCGGCAAGGGCCCACCACCCCAACCAAGGTAAGCCTCCCTATATATGTCTTTATGTGTCATAAGTTAATTGAGTGAGTGTAAAAATATAATAGTTGTGTGTTGTAAATGATTTTAAGTATATGAACTTTCCAAAGTACAATACATATTTCTAAATAGGTTTGATTTTGATCAGTGTGAATGAACAATCATGCATTAAGCATAGTAGGTAATTCTATTTCCCTTTCTGTAGATTGATATTCAGATTTTGGATAGATGTTTGGGATTGTTAAATAATCAATTGTTATTGTTTTGAATTTATGATTGTGTTGTCCTCAGTAGGAACAGGAACAATAAGACTTCATCTCTCACCTTCATGCTCCATGTAATGAATTCTTTCAATCATATTGACTGTCTACTATATTGAAGAAAGTTTGATTGGAATTGATTGGGTTATGATTGGTTTCTTTCCAAGAGTAATTAGAGTAAATTGTTAATTGCTATTCAATTTCTATAGAGAGAAATGTCTCAGTTCATCTCTTCATTTCATGAGCCTATAATGAACATACTTGTTATCTAAGCAAGAACCTTTTCAATTGAATGTTTGTTTGAGAGTTTTATTATAAGCTTTATCTTCTAAGTTTGAAGTTGTGTGAAGTATTCAAATATTCCAAAATAGAATGTTATGTTATTAACTATTTCCTGGTCGAGCTAGATACAATAGACATAGATAGGTTACCTTTTTTCGGCACATATAGTGTAACAAATCTTTTGATTACGAATCCTAGATTGACATATAAATGAGTGCAATATACTAAGCATATATATACACCAACATTTTGGCGATGTTGTCAGGGAGTTGTAAACGATAATAGGTAGCATTTTGAGTTTGATTGGTTTGATGAGTTTGGATTGGATTTAAGGACAACCTAAGGGCAGAGAGAAGATGATAAGATGAGAGGTAAGAACTTGCGCATCCACTTTGGTGGGGTTGCTCCAAAGTCAAGTTGTCCTCTTACCTTTGGTAGTTAAAAATTTGTGTTTCATTAGTATTAGAGTTTATTCTTTTTATGAGTAGACATAGGGATAGTAAAGGTAGATTTATTGCTTCCAAAATTTCAGAAAAATTAGGAAAACAAACAACAAGAAAAACCCCCCACACACACTAATTTAGCTAAATTTTATGCAGGAACAATTCTTAAAGGATAAATTTCAAAGGAATCAACTGAAACAACTGAAACAACAGCCAAAGGCACCAAACCTGAAGTCACTATTTAGATTGAAAATATAATGCAAGAAGCAAGAAGGGAAGCACTGGCGACCCCATCAAAAGGAGGAGCTGGAAAAGAGATAGAGGTAGTGATAGAAGAAGTTGAATATTCCATTGAGGCAACACATAGGGTATTGGAACAGTTGGATATACCAAACAACCCAATGGTTGAACCATCACTTAGTGGGTAGACAACACCGGCACCCTACAATGTGATATTTGGAGATATGGAAGATGAAGAAGGAAATGAAAACAATGAAACAAAGACATTTGGATTCCCAATATTAGACATCGCCAAAGACATTACTATGAAGAATATTCCATTGTCCTCACTGCCTCACTTCCATGGTATGTCAACAAAAGATATTGATTCATTTTTGTTTGAATTTGATATACTATGTAGGAGTTATAATTACACTGATAATGCACAAAAACTAAAACTCTTTCCAGCCACACTAAAAGACTCAGCATTAAGGTGGTTTATGAACCTATGATAACACACTATCTTATCTTGGGATGGCATGAAGGAGACTTTCCTCTAGAAATATCAAGATTACTACAGACCTAGGGATTCTAAGAATGACATATTTAAAATGCAGTAGTCTGAGGAGGAAAGTTTGGAAGATTACCTAGAAAGGTTCCTATACAACTACCAAAAGACAAAAAAAAAATCCATAGACTCAACCATAGTTAGGACCATCTTCCTAAAATGTGTAAGGGATGACTGCATTGAGGTACTAAACCTCATGACTTATGGAGATATGTACCGAAAACCGTTTGCAGACATTGTAGAGTATTGTAAAAGGTACTCCCGCAACCAAGCTAAAACAAGAAAAAGTGTAAGGGATCCTATAAACAGAATTACTAAACCCACACAAGGAGGTGTTACTAGGATAGAATTAGGGAATTTACTAGAAAAATTCAAAACAGATATCCTCAACACCATCATCTCCCAACTTGATACCATTAAAATCAAGAGAAAACAAGAAGAAGAAAATGCTACTTTGGCAATTTTTTGCCCTCAGTGTAGGAAAAGGCATCCTAAAAAGGAATGTCCTATTAATGTTATCGAAATATGTGGCCTCTGTTCAGAATATCACCCTACCAATGATTTCCCTTCTTTACCTAGAATAAAATCCATTTTCAAAGGAGGGGAAGAACCTCAGGAAACATCATATCCCCCTAAGAGGGCATGGAGATAGAAAAATCCCAATATGTTTGTAGATCCTACCACACAATATTCACAACAGCAATGGGTACCTCTAATGTCTTACCCTCAATGGTCACCTCAACAACCACAAATCCAGCCTTGGCAACAAAGATGGAGGGGGGATGCATATGGGAATGTTACCTTTTAGCCAACAACCTTTCCCACCTACCCACAATACCCTTCCAATATCTCTCATTTTCTATCGGGATTTAATCCCCCTGCTCTTCCTCCACCTCCACAGCTACAACAACAACTTGCATTTCCTATGAACCCAAATCTGCAGCAACAAATGCGAGTTGCACCTATCCCAAATCCTCCTAAGCCTACCCCTATTCCTGCACAACCCATTCCTAATCGAAATAATAGACCTACACAGCCTGTACAAAATCTTGAAGTGCAAACCTTCCCCATTTATGTGATAACTCCTACTTCATCTAATGGAATTGAATTAAGATCGAGGAGGGTTTTGAATAAAACAAGTCCTACTGTGGTTATTCAAGAAGAAGAACAAGTAGATAATAAAGCAGTTCAATAATAAGAACAAATAGATAATCAAGAAGTTCAAGAAGAATAATAAATGGATGAAGAAAGAGACACCCTAGTACAATAGGAAAGTCCTCCTCACACTTCTCACCCAATAGAAATACCTCAGAAAACTAATCCTCCCTCTTATCCAGAAAGGTTACTTGTGAAGAAATATGAGGTACCTCTGGGACATAATCTAGAGACTACACCTAGAAACTAAACCTAGAAACATATGTGTAAATATTCCCCTACTTCAGGGCATCAAGGACATACTTATTTATGATAATATTGTAAGGGATCTTTGCATTAAAAAGCCAGGGAGGAAGAGGAAGGATCCTCCTATTATACAGGTGGTTGGACAATTATCAGAAATTATATCAGAAATGCCATCTAAATATAATGATCCAGAAAATCTAGTGGTGACCATAGAGATTTATGGTGTTTCTTTGCCATACACACTCATTGATCTAGGAGTAGAAATAAATGTTATGTCAGTTGACACCATGAAAATGTTGCAACTAAATCACCTAAGACCAACACGAACTTTGCTGGAATTAGCAGACAAATCAATTATCAATCGAACAGGAAGTCTAGATGATGTAACAACCATCTTGGCCTCTTGGGAGTATCATGTGGATTTCTTAGTGACTCATCCTAAATCCTCCAAACTAGGACACCCAATAGTGCTTGGCCGACCTTGGTTGGCCACTGTTGATGCGTTTATCAGTTGTCAGTATGGAGAGATGGCAATCTCCAATGGGAGCCAAAGTCAAAAACTTATTCTCTTTCCTCCTGTTCAACCAGCCACTAAAGTTCCTCTCTAGTTAGAGAATCCCTATGGGGAGGAGGATTGTACTCGGCCCTTGTTAACACTCGAACAAGTAAAAGTATTTCAAGAGAAAAATGAAGAACATATTTTAAGCTTATTTTTGGTTGATACATAATGCATTGAATACCCCCAATCTTTCCTGAATATACACATATCTTCATCTCTGAATTCCAGGAAATATGGCACCCCTCCACTTCTACAGTAGCCATTGTTTCACAAGTAGATGAAGGGAAAGAATCAACTGTCCAGGCTATTGAAATCAGCCCTGGAAAATATTTGTATACCAATGCTAGCTTAGAAACAGATCAACAACAAAAATTGATTCAAACGATTCAAGGGCAATCTGGTGCTTTTGCATGGGATTAATCCGACATGAAAGGGATTCATCTCGACACTTGTATGCATCACATTTATACCAATGACCAAATCAGACCTGTTAGGCAACCCCAAAGAAAAATGAACCCAACCTTAAAAGATATAGTGAAAGAAGAACTCCAAAAACTCATGCATGCCAATTTTATTTACCCTATATCAGATAGCAAGTGGTTATCCCCATTAGTGATTGTCCCTAAGAAAAATGGTAAATGGAGGATTTGTGTGGAATTTCGAGAATTGAACAAGGCTACCTACATGGATTACTTTCCCTTGCCTTTCATAGACCAGGTCTTGGACACTTTGTTTGGGAAGAGGTATTTTTCTTTCTTGGATGGGTTTAGTGATTACAATTAGATCCAAATTTCACCATAATATTAGGACAAAACCACATTTACTTTCCCATGGGGTACCTATTCTTATAGGGTTCTTCCTTTTGGTTTGTGTAATGCCCCTACTACCTTTCAAAGGGTTGTCTTGGCCATTTTATCTTATTTGACCCATGACTGTGTAGAATTCTACATGGATGACTTCACAGTATATGGGGATGATTTCCAGCAAGCATTGGACAATTTGGAGAAAGCACTAATTAGGTGTAAAGAAACCAACCTTTCCCCCAGTCATGAAAAATCTAGAATGATGCTCACTGAAGGAATTGTTTTAGGTCATCACATCTCTGGTACTGGAATAAGACCCTGCCAAGATTGACATCATTTCTCAAATCAAAATCCCTAGCTCACAGAAAGAAGTCGGAAGATTTTTAGGGCATGTTGGTTACTATAAGAGGTTCATTCAAAATTTTACAAACCTAGCTGCCCCATTGTTCAAACTATTAGCAAAAGAGGCTGGATTTTGTTGGAATGAACAATGTCAACTTTCTTTTGAAATTTTAAAAACAAATCTTTCAAGTGCCCTTGTTTTGAGAGGACCAAATTGGTCTCTTCCTTTTCATATCTGCATGGATGCCTCTGATACAACTTTGGGGGTTGTTTTAGGAAAAAGGGAAGGCCGGATTCCATATGCTATATACTTTGTCAGGAAGAATCTTTCACCTACTGAAGTAAATTACATTGTGACAGAAAAAGAATTATTGTCAATATTACATGCCATTAATAAGTTCAGACACTACATAATAGGGTATGAAGTTTTTGTACATACAGACCATTCAACCATCAGATTTTTTATGAACAAGCCTATTACAAATGCTAGAGTGACTAGATGGTTGTTATTACTGCAAGAATTCAATATCACCATTATTGATAGGCATGGAAGAGATCATTTAGTTGTTGATTTCGTGTTTAGACTCATTCATACATGCGATAATACACTAGTAGATGACAATTTTCCAGATGAGAATCTATTTGTAATTTCTACTTACATTCCTTGGTATGCATATGTAACCAACTATCTTGTAACATGAAATCTACCTTAGAATCTGTTGTCATAAGAAAAACAAAGAATTATCCAATTAAGTGCCAATTATATGTGGCATGATGATTGTTTATACCGAACTGGGATTGATTTGGTGATCAGAAGGTGTGTCCGGGAGGATGAGATGCATGACATCTTCAAAACCTATCATGATGGTCCATGTGGGGGGCATTTTGTTAATAAAAGAACAACATACAAGATCTTATAGTCCGGCTACTATTGGACAACTATTTTCAAGGATGCAAAGAAGTATGTGGTCAGCTGTGATGATTGTCAAAGGATGGGAAAACCTACTGTAGTTTATGAGATGTGCCTCCAAGCTCAGGTAGTAATTGAACATTTTGAGAAATGGGCTTTGGATTTTGTAGGACCTATTAACCCTATGTCTCGAAGGAAAAAGTACATCTTTGTCTGCACAAATTATGTGACCAAATGGGTGGAAGCTAAAGATTTATATGTTTCTAATGAAAAATCTGTTGTAGATTTTCTCTTTGAGGAAATCTTTACTCGCTTTGGTGTGCCTCGATAAATAGTAACTGACCAAGGAACCCAATTCACCTCCAATTTGGTCAAATCTCTTACTGAACAATATAAAATCAAACATAGAAAATCTTCACCTTATCACCCTCAAGCAAATGGGTGGGTGGAATCAACTAACAAGGTGATAGAAGCTATTATTACCAAGACTGTTCAACTACATCACAAAGATTGGGTTGATAGGTTGCCTGAGGCCTTATAGGCCTATAGGACAGGTTGGAGAAACACAACATGCCATACACCTTATGAGTTGGTATATGGGAAGCAGGTGTTGCTTCCCATATAATTTCAAGTGAAAACCTTTAGGACTGCCATGCAATTAGGGATGGATTTGGATGAAGCAAAAAAACAGAGGTTATTGCAATTGAATGATCTTGATGATATTAGACAAGATGCTCTTCAAAGGGCTACCCTTATACAAGAACAAAGAAATAAATGGCATGATAAGTACATCAAGAAGAAGTCTTTTCAGTTAGGTGATTGGGCCCTAATGTACGATAGTAGGTTCAATAATTTTAAAGGTAAATTATCTACTAGATGGTTGGGACCCTATGAAGTTGATATAGTTTATGACAATGGTTCATTTAAGATAAAGACTATTGATGATAATCAAACCTCTTTTGTCATGAATGGACATCGATTGAAGGTTTATCATAAGCCTCTATCCAAAGAGGATTTTATTAGACATGCTCTTCAGAATTCTGAAATGCAACTGGTAAGCAAGGGGATCTCTCCTTCTATGGATCCACCACAGTAAGTTTGTTGTGTGAATTAATTTGGCTCTGTACATATCTGTAAATAGGTTTGTCATTAGATATAAATTTTGGTGTTACTAACAAAAATAAAAAGTTGATTGTGTTCTCATGTAGATAAATGAATAAGGAGGATATCTGCCAGGTGTAGGTCTACCCCTTTATCTATCCCTGGTAGATCATTTTTGGAAACGGAGCTAAATGGAGTTTTCTTTAAGTTTTTTAGACTCCTAAAAATTGAAAACACCGGCGAGCAGGAACTATCTCGGGCTTGAGAAAAATCCACGGGAAAATAGATGGAGTTTTCTTTAAGTTTTTCAGACTCCTAAAAATTGAAAACACTGGCGAGCGGGAATTGGCCCGAGCTCGAAAAAAATCCACGGGACAGTAGATGGAGTTTTCTTTAAGTTTTTCAGACTCCTTAAAACTGAAAACACCAGTGAGCATTAACTAATCTGGGCTCGAGAAAAATCCACAGAATAGTAGTAGTTATGATTATTTTTATAATAAAAAGGAAGTGGCAACAGGAGTAGTGACCAACTTGGTTCTAAAAAGAGGAGGATTATGAATCTCAACATGAGGTTGTCTAGCTACAAAGTACCTTCTTGTTACACAGCTTGGGGCCTAGTCATTGAATTCTTTTGCCTTATTTTCTGACACTTCCACTGCAAATTCAGAGTTCCTGTACCAAGTGTTTTTTATTTTTCTTACCTACATGGTCTTTCAATAGAATAAAATTACATGTTATCTTCCACAGTAGTAGAAAACACCAACAATTTCTACAAATTGCATCCGACAAAGTTCCAATCTACATAACACCACCACCAAGTACCTCATCCAATTCTCATTGAGTACCAAAATACAATTTTGTGGCGATCCGGTACTGGATAACATCTCTGTGCTATTCTGGTACTGCAAACAATGTTCACCTCTATGTTCATCTGATATTGTGGGAGAAGGCCCGTGCTATTTCGGTACTGGGAAAAACTCTGTGTTGATCCGGTACTGCAACAAATTCACCCCTTTGTTCATCCGGTATTGGGAAAAACTCTCCATTGATCAGGTACTGCCACAAATTCACCCCTGTATTCATCTGGTACTAAAGGAGAAGTTTTGTGTTGGTCTGGTACTACAACAACTCTTTGCAGTGGTCCAACACTAAGCAATGGTTTGGTACTAAGGTGTGATCTGGTATTGGAGATGGAGTTTGGTAATCCTTATCCTGTACTCAAATTTTTATGCTTGATATAAATGCTTCAAGTAATAGGAGGTATAAACTCAACATTTTTTCCGTTTTATTAAAGAATTAGACTAATTATGTATTAAACGTGTGGTTACTCGTATGCATCTTCATGTCCTCAATTATTGTACGCTCCCTACCATGAACTTATGCAAGCCCTCATATACATCTCCTCATATAGGAATCATTCATATGCACCTGAAATGTTGAGAGTACGAGGTAATTATACCTCTAACAGGACCAACTTCGTTCTTTCTGTTTATATGGTGAAGAAACGTCATAATCCCATGATCCAACATTGTGCCATGCGAATGACTTAAGCCACATCTTAATGCATGTCAAACTATGATTATGTTCTGATCACGATGACATCAGGTGATTGCATACTTGTGAATTTCGGTCACAACGACCACATCTCCTGTAATCATTACCCAACACTCGTGTGAACACTATCTGACGCCAACCTCCATACGATTCTATAAGTTATTCATGAATTCAACTTATCTTACCTTGCCATTATTACCATGGATGTGACCATTGCAATCGTAATATTAACCTATAAATTCTCCTCTGGATGGCTTCGCCATCCAGATGAGTGTTATTTACCTGTTTATTGTCACACCATCTCCATTTACACTATGTTTCGTCCCTTCATATCGTTTGCATACTTATCCTCTTCCAGTAGTCCATCGTGGGCTGTGTTGATCCAGTACTCAGCCCTCGATCCTTTGTGGTGTTGCCTCATACGCTTTAAGAATTGTTTTAAGTTAGTATGGGGGTTGATAGACACAGACCTCTATTCCAATTATATAGGGAGACACATGAATATCAAACTTGCAGGGAGAAATTTGAACAAGCTAGATGGGTTCCATTTTTGAAAAAATTCAAAGGCTATCACGAGGGAGTCTCTCTTGATTTTGCGCAGACCTATGACAGAGAGAGTGGTTAGTTTGGGGATATGAAATTAACAATTTTGGAGGCCACCATAGAGGAAGCTACATGCTTACCTTCCTCTGGAAAGAAATATTTTAAGGGGGTGATCGTTGACAGGAAGCTTTGCCAGAAGTTTCTAAGACCAGAGCATCATGACCCTGATTGGACCAAAGGCATTCCTCGAAGCTACATTAAGGAAGAATATTGGATGATGCTCATTAGTTTGCAAATATTTCTCACTTGCAAATGAAGGTATGTCGTGACCTTCCTATACCATTTAAAACTTTTGTCACATTTTGAAGGAGGGCCACAAATTGATTTTCCCCACTTCCTCTAGATGAGTTTAAATAAAATGGTGAGAGGAGTCAAATCAACATCTAAGAAACCCGAAACTAGTATCCATCACCATGGCCTAATGAAATTATTGGTTGTCCATGCATTGAGAAAACAAGG
>JZKD02S1673276.1:720723-745675 GCA_000966675.3 Picea glauca
CTAGGGGAGAATATCTTTGACCATGGGAGACCAAGTGGAGCCCTCAACATAGACTATGGAACTTAGGAAAATAAATACTAGGTGAGTGTGCATTATCTCCAATAAAGACATGGAATAAAATCTAATTACTTTTATCGTGATCAATTGTTTGCCATCCACTTATAAACACTTTTTGGAAACATTACAAATTGTTGATAAATTGAATAATCAAATTTTTTATTCCATTAGTGACTTGTTGGTCCAACATGACAAGACATTTGGTGAAAATAAGAACTCGAGGGAAGATCTTCTCTTTACCCACTCAAGAAAATGAGAAAGTTTAAAAGGAAAAGGGTCATATAATGTGAGCACAAGGAGGCCATTAGATTATTATGGAATATGGTTGGATCATAATTAATTCATTCAACCAAAATTTCAAAACAATAATGAATGTCTATGAAGATGGAAAACTTTTGAAGATACAAGGTACAATCATTCGTTGCCAACAAGATTTTGCAGTATCAATAGATTTATCTCCTAGCTCCTTAAGATTGTGGCATTACAGATTTGGCCATTTGAATTTTGAAAGCCTCAGTAAAATTAAAATAGATGAAATGGTTAAAGTATTGCCTACTTTCAAAAAGGAAACTGGTAAGTGTGGAGCTTGTATAATTGACAAGCAAAAGAGAGATCCTTTCCTCAGAAGTACATGGCGAGCAAACAGAGGTTTGCAACTAATCCATAGTGACATTTGTGGTCCAATGAAATCTTCTTTTGGAGGATGCAAATACTTCATTCTTTTCATTGATGATATTACAAGGATGACTTGGGTATATTTTCTGAAAAAAACAAATTAGAAGCCTTTGACAAATTCATACAATTTCAATGTTTAGTTGAAAATGCTACCAAGGAAAATATTTCCACACTAAGAACATATAATTGTAGAGAATTCACTTCAAATGAATTCAATGATTATTATAGGAGCAATGAAATAAAATGGTAGTTGACAAATTCTTATACTACACAACAAAATGGAGTCACAAAAAGAATGAACATAACTCCAATGGGAATGACAAGTTCATTGTTTCATTTCAAGGGGTTGAGTAAAAAATTTGGGTGAAAGTAGTTCAGACAACAATCTATCTAAGGAACCGTCACCCATGTCATCCTTAGATGGAATTACTCCGTATGAAGCTTGGTATGGTACTAAGCCTTTAGTTAATCATCTTTGAGTTTTTGGTTCTACTTGTATGCCTTAGTTCCCAAGGGAAAAATGACTAAGTTGGAAAATCATAGTATGAAATGCATTCTTATTGGCTATTTAGATGAAATGAAAGGCTATTGGTTGTTATCCAATGGAAAATTCATTATCATTTTGGATGTAGTATTTGATGAGATAGAAAGTCAAACAGTTTGAGATATTGATAATCTCCTTAGTCACTTGGAGGAAAAGGTAGCTCAATAAAACAAAATTCATCAAAGAAAATCAAATTGGATTGAAAAAGACTTAGCCCCCAACATGAATGTTCAAGCGTTAGATAACTTATTTTATTTTATCAAGTTACGATTTTTCAAATACATGATAGATCAACTACAATAACTTTACCACATGGACAACACAATAGACCAAAATGGTTCACACAACTGCTTAAAGATGTTCACCTAGATTGTAACACCCCCACTACTAAACCCAACAATTTAAAAATTTATGATACCAATTAAATCAAATAAATGCATACTAAAAAATCCCATGCAACTAACAACATGTTTAAAACATTAATGCAACCAAATTAACATTCACACAACAACATATAAATGCTTAAAACTCAAAGTTTACGCACAAAAAATAAATCCCATAAATAAAACACTTATCTTTTATCAACAAATGTGCATCCAGATTATGAGGACGAACGTTCTACCCATCTGTAGATTTTCTTCTGCAAATCTAAGCAACAAATCATCCCTGAGTCGGGGCTACGAATCCACAAGAAAGAGTGTCTATCTATTGTCCACTCAAAGTCCAAAATAACCCACATGAAGTTAATTTTTCCTACAACTATCACAATCCATCAACGCTCTTCCCTTAACATGCACAACCCAAGGAATGAGATCATTCTTCATTGCACACAATCATTTAGACCTTGCCACTTCCCTTCAGGACTCCAACACAGGTTGGCTAGAAATCTCTCTTGCTGCGTACTCTAGGGATGTCAACTGCAATAGGAAAAGATCATAACAACAAGCTCATTTGATGCTGGGGTAATATCTTACACAAAATCTCACTCCACAAGCCTAACAGATTAATTCTTCATGAATTTATAGTTCCAACAAGTTGCCCACAAAACCCACTATCGCCGCCTTCAAGCTCTAGCACTCAACTCTCCTTTGTTGTTCCAAAAACTGCCTACCATACCCATTCAACTTTTCCTTTTCCCATGCATGTTGACTCTCACATTCTCCAATGTTGATCATATTCAGCCCCATGCTTTTAATAACTATGTGAAGTGAATTTTCACACCTACCCTCTTACATGTGTTTAATGATTGGGGTTTGGATACACTCAAGAGGAAACTTATAGGTTCATGCATAATAATAATTTTAGAAAGTGGGTTATGATTAATACATATGAATAATTCCCTGTTGGATCCCCCTCTAAGACTTTCCATTCTCTTGTGGAAATTTATCCCCCATGACTCTGTTCGTGTCCATCTTGTAGCCGATATTACACTTTATTTATTATTACAATATACAATGTTTACATATTACATAGTCGGGTATGTGGCCATACATCCTATTTACATTATACATCTCTAAAACAAGGATTAAAAATGGGAATGCTACACCCCCCCCACCCGCCTACAATTTGCACTTTCCTCAATGCATAACACCATATTGACATACATGTACAAAAATTACATCACAGTACTTGATACTTTCACAAGAACCAAAAATCTCTCATTCCCCTCAACTTGCACAACCCTAGGAAGTGTACCCCCTTCTTTGCACTGCAATTCCTCAAAATGTACCACTTCCCTTCTAGGTCTCTAGTATAGATTGGATATGAAGTCTCCGAGATGTGGCTCCAGGAACTCTAGTTTCCAAAATGAAGCCTTACACACTTATATACAAATGCATATTTAGTTCTTTTTAAAATTTGCAAAAATATGCAGGTACTCTTCCCACATGGTCTCCTCCTACTCCCATGTGGCATCTTCAGGACCGTAGCATGTCCACTAGACCTTTACCAGGATGATGGATTTTTTCTTGAGCACTTTGACTTTCTATTCTAGGATGCACACTGGATCCACCCGAAAGTCCCCTTTGTGCTCCACTTGGATCGCAGTCCAATCAATCACATGAATAAGATTATGTACATATTTATTTAATAAGGACACATGAAACACGTTATGAATTCTCATGGATGCAGCAAATGCAAGCATGTATGCAACTGGGCCTAACTTCTATAGAACTTCAAATGATCCACAATAGCTCACTGCCAACTTTGAAAAACTTCCCAATCTTAGTGAGCTCTTTTTTATTTTATTTTTAAAAACACATGCTTGCCCACTTTGAATTCCATGTATGTCCTACTTTTATCTACATAACTCTTTTTACTATCTAGTGCAACCTTTAAATTCTACATGATCTTTACCATCTATTCTTCCACGTCCTTTAGCAATTATGGTCCAATAACTATTCTTTTTTCTAGGTTGTCACAACTTACTAGTGTGTTGTATTTCCTTCAATACAAGGCTTCACATTGGGCTTGTATCGGAAGAGTGTAGAACACGAAATGAGAATTTTCCCAAGGATAAAAAAACTTTCAAACACCATTCTAAGTCTAATGATTCAACTTCAACCTCATATGTAAAAAATCAAGAAGATGATTATGAATATGTGTTGACAGTGAACCATGAGATTGACTTTGCAGATTCAGTTGCCACCAACAAATTGATGAGAAACTATTATGAAGATGATTGGATATTAGATATAGGGGTTACTCAACATATGTGCTACATTAAAGATTACTTTCGGGCATATCAGGACATGGAACTAAATCCAATTTACTTGGTAGATGACACAACTCATACACCTCAAGAGAAATGATTTGTCAACTTTTCTCTTCCAAGAATTGAAAAAGTATTACTTTCCAATGTTTGGTATGTTCCAACATTTAAAAATAATTTGTTGTCTTTATTGCTCATCAGACAAGGAGGCCATTAGATTATTATGGAATATGGTTGGATCATAATTAATTCATTCCAACAAAATTTCAAAACAATAATGAATGTCTATGAAGATGGAAAACTTTTGAAGATACAAGGTACAATCATTTGTCGCCAACAAGATTTTGCAGTATCAGTAGCTTTATCTCCTAGCTCCTTAAGATTATGACATTACAGATTTGGCCATTTGAGTTTTGAAAGCCTCAGTAAAATTAAAATAGATGAAATGGTTAAAGTATTGCCTACTTTCAAAAAGGAAACTGGTAAGTGTGGAGCTTGTATCATTGACAAGCAAAAGAGAGATCCTTTCCTCATAAGTACATGACGAACAAACATATATTTGCAATTAAACCATAGTGACATTTGTGGTCCAATGAAATATTCTTTTGGAGGATGAAAATACTTCATTCTTTTCATGATGATTTTACAAGGATGACTTGGGTATATTTTCTGAAAAACAAATTAGAAGCCTTTGACAAATTCATACAATTTCAATGCTTAGTTGAAAATGCTACCAAGGAAAAAATTGCCACACTAAGTATATATAATTGCTGAGAATTCACTTCAAATGAATTCAATGATTATTAGAGGAGCAATGGAATAAAATGGTAGTTGAAAAATTCTTATACTACACAACAAAATGGAGTCACAGAAAGAATGAACATAACTCCAATCGGAATGGCAAGTTCATTGTTACATTTCAAGGGGTTAAGTAAAAAATTTGGGTGAAAGTAGTTCATACAACAATCTATCTAAGGAACCGACCACCCATGTCAGCCTTAGATGGAATTACTTTGTATGAAGCTTGGTATGGTACTAAGCCTTTAGTTAATCATCTTTGAGTTTTTGTTTCTACTTGTATGCTTTAGTTCCTAAGGGAAAAATGACTAAGTTGAAAATCATAGTATGAAATGCATTCTTATTGGCTATTCAGATGAAATGAAAGGCTATAGGTTGTTATCCAATGGAAAATTCATTATCAGTTTGGATGTAGTATTTGATGAGATAGAAAGTCAAACAGTTGGAGAGATTGATAATTTCCTTAGTCACTTGGAGGAAAAGGTAGATCAATAAAACAAAATTCATCAAAGAAAACCAAATTGGATTGAAAAAGACTTAGCACCCAACATGAATGTTCAAGAGTTGGATAATTTTTTTTTTTCTAGGTTATGATTTTTCAAATACATGATAGATCAACTACAATACCTTTACCACATGGAAAACACAATAGACCAAAATGGTTCACACAACTGCTTAAAAATGTTCACCTAGATTGTAACACTCCCACTACTAAACCCAACAATTTAATTTTTTTTGATACCAATTAAATCAAATAAATTCATACTAAAAATACCCATGCAACTAACAACACGTTTAAAACATTAATGCAACCAAATTAACATTCACACAACAACATATAAATTATTGAAATTCAAAGTTTACGCACAACAAATAAATCCCATAAATAAGAACATGAAAACAAAGATAAAACACTTATCTTTTATCAATAAATGTTCAACCATTTTATGAGGATGAACGTTCTACCCATTTGTAGATTTTCTGCTCCAAATCTTTGCAGCAAATCGCCCCTGAGCTGGGGCTATGAATCCACAAGAAAGAGTGTCTATCTATTGTTCACTCAAAGTCCAAAATAACCCACATCAAGTTAATTTTTCCTACAACTATCCCAATCCATCAACACTCTTCCCTTAACTTGCACAACCCAAGGAATGAGATCCTTCTTCATTGCACACAGTATTTTAGAACTTGCCACTTCCCTTCAGGACTCCACACAGGTTGTCTAGGAATCTCTCTTGCTACGTACTCTAGGGATGTCAACTGCAATAGGAAAAGATCACAACAACAAGCTCATTTGATGCTAGGGTAATCTCTTACATAGAATCTCACTCCACAAGCCTAACACATTACTTCTTCATGAATTTATAGCTCCAACAAGTTGTGCTAGAGGGAAAATCCCCCTTTTAACTATACTAGGGTTTAGGATATAGACAGAACGAATAACCGTCTAAAATCCAATCTAGTTTCTACTCTACCCCAAACATACCAAAACAAATGAAAATAAATCAATAAGAGAGAATATTGATAATTGTACCTTTTATCCCATGTTTGGTGATGATCTCCTCAACCTCTATAGTTCCAAAAAATGCAAGTCTCCTCCCAATATTGAACTACATCCAAAACTAGGCAAACAAGGCCTGCAAGCATGCTATTTCTATTCACGAGTTAGGGTTAGATATCAAATGCTATGTATAAATCAAAGAAAATACACAAAACATCATCATTTGGGACAGGGAAAATAGATTCTTTTATTCATCAAACAAAGACTGAAACTTACAATCCGTGTCGACCACCGTTCCGCAAACCTGGTCTAGGCTCCTATTTACAATGCTCCAAGTGCACCTTTAATAGGCCTATTCTCTCAATATTTTGATCACCTCAAGGGAAGGGAATGGATTGAATGGAAGAAGAAGGGGCTGAAGAGGGAATGCTGAGGTAGTAACTCACAAAAGGTAGAAAATACTTGGGCAAGGAAGGGAAGTGAAATTGGGTAGAGTTTCACTGTTATTATGCTTGTTGTTGAAATGATACCCCAACACCTCCTTTTATATGACAAAAGGATGGTTATTTGGTTGGGTGACGGGATATAGTAGGTGAATTGGTTGGGAAACCTCCAATAGCCCGTGAATTCCATCGAATTCCTTACAACTTTTTAATATTTGCAAATTTTGGAGGTATACGCAGGCTGTGTATTGTGCAACAAGTGTATGTACTCAAGATGTCTAGCATGCAACCAAGATATATACACAAGATTTAGTAGGGAAGGGCACGTACATGCTCTAAGAAATGGTTTTTTAAGAAGAGCTTCTCAACAATGATTTGGAAAATTATGCAAGTAAGAGGGCCAATGCCATGTATGCATGAGTAGTGAATTTTAGGGCTATAACAAATTCCCCCTAATGTGTGAGGTCAGAAGAGAAACTGATGGCCGAAATATATTACAACATCTTCACCAAATGCACAAAATCGAGTGAGCCCGGGACCAGAGTTCGGGAGGTGCCATCTGCAAAACAACAATTGTATCTTCGAGGAAAGCATACCCATGCTCGGGATGAACTGAATCATGGCTGCCAATCAAATACACTACAGATCCATGTCATATAACTATATAAAGTGTAGCCATGAGCAATACACAACATATCTACATCTCAAAATCAGTCGAAGATATACGAGTAGAGTATGCATATTCAAGAAGCTAATGACACCTGCGGTTGGAGATGAGGCCTTCATAGCTCGAGAAACGACTTCAAGATCTTCAAAAACAAGGTAGGAGTACAATGGGAGTGTATAACTCACTACCCTGAGGTCTTCAACAACTCATCAAGAGAATACATGAGGATCTCGATGATCAAGCAGATAGCTTTGTTTATTTCGAATCTGGACTTGACTAGACTCTCGAGATGGTCGACTTATGAAGGTCAAGAAACAAAATGCATAAAGGCCGACTCAGGTTGAGTGAAACTTCCCTTGGAAAAAAGCTCGAAAGATGATCAGACTCATGCAGCATGACATTGACATAATTTTTTGATGCAGGAAGCAACACAAACTCTCCATGTGTTTGGAAGAGTAACCGAATGGAGGAGGACACAACTCTATGCAGTGAAAACAACTCCTAAGGTTATAATATATCCCAATGCTTGATGAACAAATGGAAGGATGCACTTTGTCCAAGGGCGACTCTCTTTGCTGCTAAAAAAATAACGAATATTTCTCGTCCCCTCCTTTTGGAATGTTTGATTTTTTTATTTTTTTTCAATTTTTTAAGAGCTTGAAAAAGAATAAAAGAATGCTACATTACAAAGGAGGAACGAGTGTCGCAAGTAAGCATACTAGTTCCAAGAGCATGGAACACACTAATGGTCAGGGAAAGGATACATGTGCAGGAAAATGACACCCGGGGAAAATTCCTCCATGGGTCAAGGTGTCAGGTCGCAGAGGCAAGAAGTGCTACAAGACTTGCGTATACATAATGCTTCAAAGGTTCAGTTGAGAGAAACATGGAGCTGGAATTAAGCCAAAGACACAAAGATGAGACCCGCAAATGCGATTAATCAAGACACAATGAGACCCATTCTATGTAATTTTTACGAGCCCAGAGAAGGTAAGATCAATAGTTTTTTCACATTTAGAGAGTCTAAAAAAACGCAAAAAGAAGACTCCAGGGAGTACCTTTTTCACAGATAGTCTAGTCGGTTCGAAAAAGGGTTAAACTTGCACCGAAAATATGTTTATTCAAAACCATTTTAATGAGTGTGACAAAGACAAGATCACTCGACAATCTATTCAATTTTAAGGAGTTTGAAAAGAGATTAACTGTGGACTCACAACCTTTTTCTGAGTTTAGTCTCATTGGCCCAAAAAAGTATAAAAGTAACTGAGGAAAACTCTCCCGACGAGACGAATCTCCCGAAGCGTACCTTTATTCGCTATAATCTATAGGCTAGAAAAATGGTTAAAATTATGCCAGTAGATGTTCTTCTGGACCAATTTAACGAGTGTGAAGGAACAAGGTCACTCGATGATATTTTCAATTTTAGGGATTTTGAAAAGAGATTAACTATGGACTCCATGGGGGTTCCTTTTTTGTAAGTAATCTCCAAGGCCTAAAAAAGGTGAAAAACCAAAACCAAGGAGAATGTTCCTTTTTCGAAGATTTAGTCTCTATGTAACACAACCCACTATGGGCATAATAAAATTTTTGCCTTTTCTCAAGGGACAGAACCCCCGAATTTCTACAGGGGCCTAGTGCAGGATAGCTCTTCCCTTATCCTCCTCCACATGACCACTACCCACGACCATAGTATTAATTTAAACGACGTGCCGCGTATCGCTACTTTAGAACTTCCGATGCAAGGCACCCTATCTCCTCCAACTCCTCCAAGTCCCGAAACCTAATTAGGGTCCTAGCAAGCGCTATCCCTCTCACCTATGATCACGGTGTGACCTTCCTCTAGGACTGGGTCCGAGATCCCATATTTTTTGGGACTTCATGATTAGGAGAATCACAAATAGTTCTTCCTTCCTCTCCAAATATCTGACTCTCGAAGATCCGATGGCTCAAAACCCTCTGCTAACCAACGACCCAGATTAAGTCGGCAATTTTCCTTCGCGACTTTGAAAAAGTCTTCACTTCCATTTTCTTGATGATCAAATCTTTGAAACCGTGACCAAGCTAAATCGACGGTTCATAGGTCTCTCTCTATCCAATGACCTAGATTCAATTGAGATTTCACCACTTGTGAAGTTTGAAAACTCGTCCAAATCCTCCTCCTTGGAATCCCAAAGTCCGAAGCTCCGAACTTCTTCCACTCTACAAATCAGTAACCCTGAGCCTCCCACAAATCAACATCCCAAACCTTGCCGAGACTTCGCGTCTCACAAAGTTGGAAAGGCTCACTGCCTCCATTCCCTGACTCTTGAAATACCAAAATTTCAAAGTGTCAGATCAATGGCCTTCAAATCCCCGTGATCCGACGACTGTAATCGAATCGTAGTTTCGTGATTCATGAGTTGTAGCAACTCCGTCCTTTGACTTCCTTGAGTCGTAAGTCAACAAAACTCTGATCTCCCAATACCCGTTTTCACGAAATGTATGGATCTTCGCCACATGTCCTTCCATATCCAATGGTGCAGAATGATTTCAAGTTTCGTGAGTCCTTAAAACTCTACCCATTGACTCTTCTGATGTGCGAGTCAGCGAAATGTTGATCACCCTCCATGTGTCCCTTCCGATGGACGGTTCCAATTTATTCAGGGTTTTCAGGACTTTGACGAGTCCACTCTCCCGCCTACACAAGGGTTAAGATCGATGGTCAAGGTAGTTCCTGATGGATCCTGGGATCTACGATCCCGATTCCATCGCTACTTGCGAAGACTACAAGAGTCGAGGCATTAATGCCTGCGCTCCTCCTCTAGATCCTTTGGTCCTGACATACCTAGGATACTTCTGAAAGGATCTCATCCGTTCATCTACCAAACGAAAGGATACTCCCTTTCGATAATTGGACTCGCTATCCTTTCTGAACTTAGGTAATGAAATTCAATTTCTCGGAGCTTCAAATTCCCACGACTCTGAAACCTTCGAGAGCTAAATCCTTCTTGCATAGGGTTTCCAGACCCAGATCACATGAACCTTCAGATGGTTCTTGGGTAATTATCCCTAATCTTAGTTGGGTTTCTGGATAAAGGCTTGGGCACTTTTCAAAGTCCCTAGGCTACTGACCTGAATGAAGTGCCTTCCTAACTCACCAAGTTATGAGCTATGACATAGGGGCAAGGAAATATCATGGGTTTACCGTAGCGGTAGCCATACCAAGGAGCTTACTCTGACTTTGAGACATGAAGCAATTCCCCGGGGAAGGTGCCTTCGAGGGATTAAACCAAAACATCAAGAGAATAAGGCAGGTGGGACGATTCTCAGTGGAATGGACTCATGCTCTGGACTTACTTATTTTATACAGAAACCAACTGTGGAATATAAGTATACACATGCATTCATTATTTCCAATCTAAATTACCAGGAAATCATAGCATACAAAAACCATTTGTGGGTGTATAAACATGAGCATGTATCCATAATATTCAATTCAAAATACAATGCATAAAACACTTATCAGAGCCACTTGGCGTGATGTGACTGCTGAAAGGGGTGCTCGTTTCCACACAACCATAGGCTCAGTCACTCCCAATGGATTTATCACTAGCCACCCCCGAGATTAGTCCACGATGCTCTGAGACTCCATCTCTTACTTCCAGCTCAACAAAAGTTGGGGACGAAGGTTACTCTCCTTCTCCCAATACAGGAATAGATGAGGAAAAAGGTTACTCTCCTTCTCCTGGTTCTGTCTCTATTCCTGTGATCAGAAATCACTTTTCACTCTCAATCCTTCTTCAGACCCGAGAGTTTCTGCTCTCATCTCTGCAATCTTCACAGGCTACCCCCTGTCCACCATGCTTCCCTTCTTTCCCTCAGTAAGGTTTCATATGGCTCAAATCCCCCCATCCATGGTCAGGTCTGAAAGCCATCCGATGGGCAGTCTACCCCATCCCTCATTAATTCTTGAGGAGGCCCTTCCCACCTACCAGCTAGACGTGAATTCATTTTTGGCTAGAGGGTTGTTCTGATCTGAGCAACATTAACTCTAGTATGGTACTAGTTCGGTGGAGGTTATCGCAACCATTCCAGGTTCCCTCCACCACCTTTTCATTAGCAATCATGGTCTCTCTTTCTTAACACATCCCCTCTCTTAGCAGTCATGCAACATGTTTCCATTATCCATAAATATAAGATGATTTACATTCATCGACCTTTATACAAAGGTCCACAAAATTAAACATTCACACTTTGAGTTTGCCATAGTTCCTGGCCAATAAAGTTATATTTACAGGCTGGGGAAAACAAGGTGTTACAATTCCCTCCCCCTTAAAGGAATCATCATCCTCGATGTTCTATCTACCAACATGATATGTACGTACACGAGTAAGAAAAATCAGAAATGCCTGCCTCATGGCATCTTCCATTTTCCATGTAGCCTCATCTGGGCCAAAGTGTTTCCATTGCACCTTGACCTGTGCAATGGTTCGATTCCTGAGTGATGTTTCCTTCCTGTCTAGTATGCATTGGGGTTATGGCAAGAATTCTCCCTTCGGTTCCACCTGGATAACAGACCAGTCAATTATATGATTAGCATCATGTACATATTTTTTCAATAATGAAACATGAAAAACATTATGTTCCTTTACAGTGGGAGGAAGTGCTAGCCTATAGGCTACAGGTCCCACTCTATCTAGGACTTCAAAGGGTCCACAATATTGAGGTGCCAACTTGGTACATGCTCCCATAATCAGCGAACTCTTCCGGGGTCTAACTCTAAGATAGACATGGTCTCTGGCTTTGAACTCTCGAGGAGTTCTCTTTCTGGCGACGTACCTTTTCTGTCGGTCCTGAGCAATTTTCAGATTTTACCTTATCTGCACTAATTGTTGTTCCATTTCTTTCAGCATGTCGGGTCCGATTGTAATTCTATCCACTGGATTACTCCAACTAATTGGGATATTGCACTATCTACCATAGAGGGCTTCAAAGGGGCTCATCTTTAAGGATTCCTGATAACCGTTGTTGTAGGAAAAATCTACCACTAGCAGGTAGTCTTCCCACTTCTTAGGATGATGCATTACGTGAATTCTTAGCATGTCCTCTACTATTTGGTTTACTCTTTCTGTTTGTCCATCAGTTTGAGGGTGATAGGCTATGCTGAACAACAATTTAGTCTTGAAACCGACCATTAGGGATTTCCAAAAGTTTGAAGTGAATTTGGTATCTCTGTTAGATACAATTTCCTTGGGCATGCCATGCAGTCTGAATATCTCCTTCATGAAGATGTTGGCAACATATATTTCCTTGCAAGTTGACTTGATAGGGATGAAATGGGTAGACTTAATCAGTTTGTCCACCATGACCATGATGCCATCATTTTGCTTGGTCAAATTTGATAATCCGGTGATGAAATCCATGGAGATGGTTTCCTATTTCCATTCTGAAATTGGTAGGGGCTGTAGAAATCCTGTTGGATGCCGGTGCTCTGCCTTAACTTGCTGGCATTCGAGGCACTTAGATAAATAGTTAGCTATGTATTTCTTTAACCCAGGTCAATAGAATTTTTTCCTAGTGGCCGTGATCATATTCTAATATCCCAAGTGACTAGTATATGGTCTCTTATGCAGTTCATCCATTATGAACCTCTTCAAGTCGTCACTGTTTGGAATATAAAATCTATTTCTGTAAGTCATCAACCCTTCCTCGAGCATTTGGTAGCCTTCATACTTCATCCCTGTAGGCTCTTTCCTTAGGTATGAAGTCACGGTCTTAAAGAATGCATCTGTCTCTTGTGAATTTCTGATTCTCTCCCTGACATTCGTTTTGCAGGTGCTTACTGCTGCTAGATGAATCATTTTTATACTTCTGCTAAGGGCATCGACCACCCTATTTTCCTTTCCTTTTATATATTTGATTTCAAAATCGAATTCACTTAGTAGAGCCATCCACCTCGCTTTCCTGGCATTGATTTTTGGTTGATCAAACATGTGTCTCAATCCACAATGATCTGTCATAAGCACAAATCTTCTACCCAGGAGGTAGTGTCTCCACATTTTTAAAGCATGTACTATGGTAGCCAACTCTAGGTCATGGGTCACATAATTGATCTCATGCTCATTTAATTTCTAGGATGTATAGCATATTACATGTCCTTCTTGCATAAGGACTCCTCTGAGTCCTTCCTTACAGGCATTTGTACACACAAGGAAATCATCATCTGAGTCTGAAATCTTTAGCACGGGTGCATGGGTCAAGAGGTATTTTAGTTCCTGAAATATTTCTTCGCATTTTGATGTCCAAATGAATTTAACCCCCTTTTTCTGAAGGGCAATGATTGGACAACCAATCTTGGAAAACCATTTTATGAATCTTCTATAGTATCCTGCTAAGCCCATAAAGGACCTAATATCAGATACATCTTTCGGGGTAGGCCATTCCATAATGGATGTGATCTTGTCAGGGTCTACTACCAACCCTTCCTTAGATATGACATGGCCTGAGTAATGGACTTGCTTATGGAAGAAATCACACTTGCTAAACTTAGCATAGAGCTAATGCTCCCTCAGTACTTGAAGTACGAGTCTAAGATGTTCTTCGTGCTCCTCCCTCGTCCTGAAGGCTGTTTTATGGATGTCTTCATCCTTAATCCAGACTTGATGGTAGCCAGATATTAGGTCGATCTTTGAGAAGATGGATGCACCTCCCAATTGGTCAAACATGTCATCGATTCTTGGTAAGGGGTACTTGTTATTTATGGTTTCCTTATTGAGTTGTCTGCAATCTATACACAGTCAGAGTGTGCCATCTTTCTTTTTCACAAACAGGATGGGCGCTCCCCACAGAGATACACTGGGTTGGATGTAGCCTTTGTCCATCGTCTCCTTTAGCTGTAGCTTGAGCTCAACGAGATCTGGAGTGATCATTCTGTATGGCGTTCTAGATGCTGGTATCGCTCCCAGTGTAAGTTCTATTGAGAAGTCAATATCCCTTCTCGAAGGTAGACCTGGTACTTCTTCTGGGAATATGTCCTTGTATTCTCTTAATATGGGGGGGTACTCTAGGTTTGGTTTTTCATCTTCAACGGAGTCCAACACCTGTATTTCATATAAGGAACACCCTTTTCTATAATACTTCTTCATTTGAAGGGCCGATATTTGTCTCACTGAGACAGGATTCTGAATCCCTTGGAGGGTCATCTTTCTCCCATCTTCATTTACACATTCTAAAGTTTTATGGTAACAATCCATTTTATCTTTATGAGCAGCCAACCGGTCCATACCAATCAACAAGTCATAATATCCCAAGGGAAGTATGTTAAGGGTCGCTTGGGTGGGCAATCCACCCATGATGAATTGGCAGGCTGGTATAGCCTCTGCCACCTTTCTTTTGGTCCTAGTGGCTAGTTGTACCAACCATGGTTTAACATGTCTAGTTGGTTGCAGTTTACACTTATCGACAGTCCGAGAGGCTACATAACTCAAATTAGAACATGGGTCAATTAAAATAGAAAGTGGATGGTTGGCGATCATACCTTCCTACTCCACTACTGAAGCTTTATAGTCGGCTTGATTATTGTCCAGGGCTGCATAGATTCGTGGCATGCTCCTAGCCACATCATTGACGGTGGTAGCTTCTTGGATATTGTAGACCCCCTTACTATTTTGTTGTCTGTGTGGGAAGTCCCTCAATCTATTATTTTCTCCACAACCCCATCATTTTAAGGGTTCCTTCTTTAGGTTATCGATCATTGTTGGGACTGTCTGAAAAGGTTTATTTCCACTTTGAGAGGGGAAATTTTGCTGATATACACTTCTAGATGGAAGGCTCCCCCTAGAGTCTTTTCCATAGTTCTTAAACGTTGAGGAGTTAAACCTTTTCTTTTGGAATCCTGAACTATTCTTTTTCTTCCAGTCCTTGTGGGGTCTTGTCTCGCTCTCAAACTGTTCATAACAATACCCTGCCTTTCGAATATCCTCTTCTAAGGTCCTTGGTTCGTCAAATTCAATCCTGTCCCGGTAGGTCTGAGGTAACCCACTAATGAACTATTGCATTTTTTCTTTTTCATATTTTATGTAGGGTACATACCTAAGTAGTTCAAGGAATTTATTGACAAATTCCTCTATGGTGAGTTGTTCGAGCCTGAGTTCATAGAATTCTTTTGTTTTCCCATCCATGTATTTTTCTGACAGATACTGCTTTTTGAAGTATTTCTCAAACTGTTTCCATGACAATTCCTTCTCATGGACTCCTTTCACATTCCTAAGGTCTTCCCACCATATGGAATACTTTCCATTCAAGTGGAAGATGGCTATTCAAGCCTTCAATTTTTCGGAGTAGTCATGGACTATGAGATAATTCTTTAAACCAAGAAGCCAACCTTCTGCATCTTCTCCCTTCTTTATCTATCCGTCGAAAGAGGGTGGTTTGTCTTTCTTGAATTCTTCAGGACCACGGGTTTTGGAACACTTCCGTTTCTTTCCTTTCTTCTGAGAATGCGAGTTGGCCCTACTACTAGAAGACCTTTTGGAGTTATCAGCTTCCTTTCCAGAGGAATCTCCCGATGAGTGTCCCCTGCCTCCAGGTTGGACCTTCTTCGCGGTAATTCTCCCAGTGGGGTCACTTATGAAGTCATTTTTTCGGGTCTTAGGTGGAATCTGACCTCTCTTCTTGTGTCGTCGGTCCACATGACTAGTTGCGGGTTCATGTTGCAGTTGCCTCTGTATGTTGGATAAGCTCTGTAGCAAGACTGCGTTAATTTATGTTAATTTCTCTTGCTCCTTTATCAGTCTCTCATTTTCAGCCTTGAAACTCTGTAGCTCGGCCCTGAGACTTCTTACAGTTTCAGCCAGATCCAGAGGGGTTTCTACCGCCCTCCTTTCATCAGATTCCTCGTCTCTATTGTGGGAGCCATCCTCCACTTCATGGAACGTCATGATCCTTTAGTATTGGGGTCTTCCTGTGAGTCAATGAATTAATAATATTTTAAATCAGACCTATTAAGAAAGAGGTGAGGTAGGGTGTCACTCCTTGGAAAGTACCCATAGAGAGTTATTTAATTGAATTGTCCATGAGCCCAAGTAGGCCAAGTGTTGTAACCATGCTCTGATACCATTTTGTAACACACCCACGACATGAATAATAAAATTTTCTCCTTTTCTCAAGGGACAGAACCCCCGAATTCCTACAGGGGCCTAGCGTAGGCTAGCTCTTCCCTTATCCTCCTCCACATGACCACTACCCACGACCATAAGCTTAATTTAAACGATGTGTCACATTTCATGACTTCAGAACTTCCGATGCAAGGAGCCTTATCTCCTCCAACTCCTCCAAGTCCCGAAACCTGATTAGGGGCCTAGCAAGCGCTATCCCTCTCACCTATGATCACGGTGTGACCTTCCTCTAGGACTGGGTCCCAGATCCCATATTTTTTGCGAC
The DNA here is from genome assembly GCA_000966675.3 of Picea glauca. Taxonomy (NCBI): domain Eukaryota; kingdom Viridiplantae; phylum Streptophyta; class Pinopsida; order Pinales; family Pinaceae; genus Picea; species Picea glauca. The sequence goes on from JZKD02S1673276.1 coordinate 737,539, forward strand.
TTCGTGATTCAGAGAATCACGAACAATTCTTCCTTCCTCTCCAAATCTATGAATCTCGAAGATCTAATGGCTCCAAACCCTCTGCTAACCAACGACCTAGATTAATTCGACGATTTTCATTCGCGACTTTGGGAAATTCTTCAATTCCATTTTCTCGATGACCAAATCTCCAAAACTGTGACCAAGATAAATTGACGTTTCATAGGTCTCTCTCTATCCAACGACCTAGATTCAATCGGTATTTCTCCATTCGCGAAGTTGGAAAAATTGTCCAACTCCTCCTCCTTGGAATCCCGAAGTTCGAAGCTCCAAAATTCTTCCACTCTAAAGATCAACGGCTTTGAGCCTCCCACAAATCAACGACATAGACCTTGCTGGGACTTCGTGTCTCACAAAGTTGGAAATTTTGAGTACCTCCATTACTCGACTCCCGAAATAACAAAATTTCAAAGTGCCAGATCAACAGCCTTCAAATCCCCGTGATCCAATGGCTGTAATCGAATCGTGGTTTCGTGATTCAGGAGTTCTAGCAACTCCTTCCTTTGACTTCCCTGAGTCACGAGTCAATGAAACGCTGATCTCTCAATACATTTTTCCATGAAATGTATGGATCTTCGCCACGTGTCCTTATGAATCCAATGGTCCATAATGATTTCACGTTTCGCGAGTCCTTAAAACTCCGCCCGTTGACTCTTCTGATGTGCGAGTCAAGAAAATGCTGATTGCCCTCTACGTGTCCCTTCTGATGGATGGTTCCAATTTCTTTGGGTTTTTCAGGACTTTGACGAGTCCACTCTCTCGCCTACATAAGGGTTAATATCGACGGTCAAGGTAGTTCTTGATGGATCCTAGGATCTATAGTCTCGATTCCATTGCTACTTGCAAAAATTGCAGGGGTCGAGGTATTAACACCTACGCTCCTGCTCTAGATCCATTGGTCCTGACAGACCTGGGATACTTCCAAAAGGATCTCGTCCGTTCATCTACCAAACAAAAGGATACTCCCTTTTGATAATTGGACTTGCTATCCTTTCTGAACTTAGGTAACGAAATTTAATCTCTCGGAGCTTCAAATTCCCACGACTCTGAAATCTTCGAGAGCTAACTCCTTCTTGTGCAAGGTTTCCAGACTCGAATCACATGAACCTTCATATGGTTCTTGGGTAATTATCCCTAATCTTAGTTGGGTTTCTGGATAAAGGATTGGGTACTTTTCAAAGTCCCTAGGCTACTGACCTGAATGAAGTGCCTTCCTAACTCATCGAGTTATGGGCTATGACACCAGGGCAGGGAAATCTCATGGGTTTACCATAGCGATAGCCATACCAAGGAGCTTACTCTGACTCTAAGACATGAAGCAATTCCCTAGGGAAGGTGCCTTCGAGGGATTAAACAAGAACACCTAGAGAATCAGGAAGGTGGGTCGATTCTCAGTGGAACAGACTCATGCTCCAGACTTACTCATTTTATACAAAAACCAATTGTGGCATATAAGTATACACATGCATTCATTATTTCCAATCTAAATTACTAGGAAATCATAGCATAAAGAAACCATTTATGGGAGTATAAACATGAGCATGTATCCATAATATTCAATTCAAAATACAAGGCATAAAACACTTATCAGAGCCACTAGGCGTGATGCGACTACTGAGAGGGGTGCTCATTTCCACCCAACCATAGGCTCAGTCACTCCAATGTATTTATCACTGGCCACCCTCGATCTTAGGCCACGATGCTCTAAGACTCCATCTCTTACTTCCATCTCAATGAAAGTTGGGGACGAAGGTTACTCTCCTTCTCCCAATACATGAATAGATGAGGATGAAGGTTACTCTCCTTCTCCTAGATCTGTCTCTATTTTTGAGATCAGAACTCACTTTTCTCTTTCAATCCTTCTTTGGACCTAAGAGTTTCTGCTCTCGTCTCTGCATTCTTCACATGCTACCCCCCTGTCCACCACGCTTCCCTTCTTTCCCTCGGCAAGGTTGTGTGTGGCTCGAATACCCCCATCTGTGGTCAGGTTCGAAAGCCATCCGATGGGTAGTCTACCCCATTCCTCATTAACTCTTAAGGAGGCCCTTCCCACCTACTAGCCTGATGGGAATTCATTTCTGGGCAAAGGGTTGTTCTGATCTGAGAAACATTAACTCTAGTATGGTACTGGTTTGGTGGAGGTTATCGCAACCATTCCAGGTTCCCTCCACCACCTTTTCATTAGAAATCAAGGTCTCTATTTCTTAGAACATCCCCTCTCTCAGCAGTCATGCAACATGTTTCCATTATCCTTCAAGATAACATGATTTATATTCATCAACCTTTATACAAAGGTCCACCAAATTAAACATTCACACTTTGAGTTTGCCATAGTTCCTGGCCAATAAAGTTATATTTACAGACTGGGGGAAACAGGGTGTTACACCCTCATGCCTGAAAAAGGGTTAAACTTATGCCTGAGAATACTCTTCTAGCGAACCGAAGTTCCTAGAATACCTTTTTTCATAAAATTAGTCGTCCGGACCAAAAAAGTGGTAAACTACTGCTGAATAGATGTGCCTTCAAATTTGAGTTTGGCAAGCATGAAGGGAAACAAGATCGCTTGACAATCTTTTCATTTTTAGAGAGTCTGAAAAGGGCTTAAAGAAGACTTGAGCGGGATACATTTCTCCATTAATCCAGATGAGATCGAAAAGAATAAATATAGTCTCGTTGGATGTTGCTTTCAAATTTCAAAGAGAGCTTGAAAGACAACAAAGCGTGCTCATTTGGGAGTCCCAAGGGTAAGTCCTAGAATTATGGTGCATCAAACAAATGAGGCTTTATCTCGTAATAATGACATGACTAACAAAGAATCCCAAGCCTATAGTCATTACTAATAGCACGGACGCCAAAATTTAGAAAGGATATACCTAGGACATCCATGTAAAGGTAGGCTCTACCACTTAATTACGACACTTCTAGAGCAACAATGAAGGTTCCATGTCGCACTTTGGTGGGGTCGATCCTATGGAAAAGAGAAAAAGAAAACAAGATGTAGAAAGTGGAAATGAAATCCTAACTTATATGAAAAAAGTTGGAAAAAATGACTTTTACCAAAGGGTACCCAAAAAGTGACCCATCCCAAAAATTACCAAACCAAGAGAAAAAGAGTACCGAAATGACCAATAAGAAACTCATAAGTGAAGTTGAGTGATCACCAATCTAGGAAAAATGACAAAAGGGCCAAAAAGAGGGCAAAAGAGGGCAAAAGAGGCCAAAAAGTTCTATAAATAGAAGTTGACAACTCATTTTTACCATTTCAATTTGTAAATCAACCAAAAGGTGAAAATTCCCCTTCGCTAAAATAATAGATTCTGGGAGCTTCAGTGGGAGAAAAAACCTTATGCTTGGACCAAGTAAGTACAAATCACTCTCTCTTTCAATTCAATTCATATTTTATGCTTTAATTTCATGTTTTGAGGGGGGCACACTCTTGTAAAAGGAGTGGCCCTGCATGTACACGGGCTGTCCAAGGCCAGCCCACGTATGTACTTAGGCAGGAAACCACCAACCCGCATACATATACGACTGTGTACAAAACAACCCGCGCACACCTTGGGAGACTTTGAAAAAATAAAATGCAAGTACTGAGTCTCCTCCATTTTTCCATGAAACATGATGTATGTTCTCTGGAGGGAGAGGGAGCATGAGGACATTGATGTTTTGGTCAAAAAGGACCCTATAGCCATTGTTGCATTAAAGCAATGTGGGCTATGGAAGCTCTTCTAGTATCCGTTCATGAGGGCACAACCTAGGCTACTCAATGCTCTTGTGGAGTATTTTCATCCTGATGCAGAGGCCTTTATGCTAGAGGGTCAATCATTGGCCCCAAACAAAGAGGACATATACTTATTGACTGGCCTCTTGAGGAGAGGGGAACCGATTAACTTGAGGACGTTTCCTCCTGGGCCTTTCAACATCGAGGATTACATTCAGATGTACTGTGAAGCCAACACTGAGAAGGTAGGTTCTCAGGTGCCTATCCACAAGATCACCAGCCTATCTCTACGTGTGATATTACTCTTTATTGGGAAGATTGTTGGATCTATTTCCCTTCACCAGGCCTCCCATGCACACATGCATTGTGCCATTTAGTGTTTGGAGGCCAACATTTTTTACTGGAGTACGATCATACTGATATGCATGACGATACAACTTAAAGAGTGTCATCGACGTACTAACAAGAACTACTTGTTTGGTACCATTTTGTGCTCCTTCTTCTTTGAGAGGGTGCCCAGTCTTAGTCCTAGAGAGACAGTACGTGGGCATGTAGCTTCCTTCCAAGCAGTGACCTGGCGGGCAACATTGCTGCCTCGACAGGGGGGAGGGAGGCACATAGAGGCATTTGATGACAAATTCTTTGACTAGTGGGCATGTCAGATCCTAGTGATTGAGGATTACCCATATGCTGGGATCAACTTCACCAGAGATCCGGACATGCCTGTACCTCCTAGCGAGGAACGAGGCGATATATGTAACATATTTTTTAAAAGTTATTTAATTTTAAATTTTTTCATATATATCCTTTTTATGCATGTATAGAGTACTGAATTGTGTATCTATTATGTACATATGTGGGGCCTGTGGGACCAACTCACTTTTCTAGGACTCGACGACGTCCTCAACCTGAGGCAAGACCAATAACAGCCGGAGGACCAACAACTGCAAGGGGACCTCCAACCAGAGAGGCTGAAAGAGTTTTTCGACGAGTGGAGCGCAACCTCACCGCACTCACTCGTGTTGTACCTATGGCCGAGATCGAGGTTATCCCCCCTTCTATGCAGCCTCATGTAGTAGGGGTGCCTTGGACTTGGGTCCAGTTATTCCGACATTTAGCCAATGTCCTTGCACACTATAGCAGGGCCAATATGCCTCAGACTTAGATAACATAGACCTTCAATGTGCCGAGGAAACTTTTGTATATGTATTTTTTGAGGGCATAATCCTGACGATGTATACTGAACACTTTTGAGGCTTTCATGCCCACCTATATACTCATGACACTATTTTTGGACACACACACACACACACACACACACATACCTATATATACATCTTTTCTATCTAATGGATGAAATTTTACAAATTTATTTACATGTGTATGTGTGTGATTTTCTTTTATGTGTGTGCAACATGCCAATCTAAAATTTGATTAGATAGAGTATCTGATAGATGATTAAATCTCCTAGGAACACGGATATACATAATGTAATCGAAATATCATTCTAAGAGACGTACCCTAAGGAATCGTCGGTGCAAAGTAGGATCGTAAACACAATAAACCCCATTTAACTAGGACACAACCAACTGAGCATCTAGGTAGACCCAAATGTGAGAAATTCCATGTGACAAAGCGTCATGAAGAAATTTTATCACTGCACTGTATTCAAAAACATTGTTTGTAGCGTCGCCTAGACAAATACCTCCAGAAGATAGCAACTGGCCTCCATGTGTGAAAATCACCTAAGCTGCGGAAGCAAGCCTCCGAGTGTGTCGGCTAACACCGTCCACAAACCCAAAATAAACCTCTAATTCACTTGACATCTGCCATAGTGAAAAATAAGACATAAATGACTACACGTCCACAAAATAAAAAAGAAAAAATGTATAAGAAGCTATACATATATAGAAGAATCCACTTAGGTAACCAACCTAAGTCTAGTAATTCTTGAGGTAGAGCCCATTTCTAGGCTCTACCAAGGCATTTCCCTCAAAATAAACCAGACGATAAGCTCCATTCTTCAAGACCTCTTTCACAATGAACTGTCCAAACCACATGGGTTTGAACTTGCCTACCCCCAGAGGGTATTTGTCTTGATCATAGACCATGACAAGATCACCTTAAGAGAAAATATGAGGATGAACAGACAGATTGTACTAACACTTGACTCATTTCTTATGAGCCTCATTGGCTAAGGATGCATCACAACGCTGCTCATCAAGCTACTTGAGATATATAAGGAATTCCTCAAGTGGTGAAGTGTTTGAAAATAATTCCATTGCCAACTTTAAATAAATAATCTGACACTCAATAGGTAAAATGACCTCTAGCCCGTATACGAGTTGAAAAGGTGAAAAACTAGTGGCAGTCTTCACAGATGTTTAGTGGGCCCACAACGCTGAATATAACATCAAATGCCAGTTTGACTTGGCAGAATTGATCATCCATTTAAGAATAGTCTTGAGAGACTTATTCATAACTTCAACCTAACCATTCACTTGCAGGTAATAAGGTGATGAATGTTCCTGTTTGAACCTGAGCTTTGACGTTAACTCAACCATCATTTTGTTTTGGAAGTGACTGCCATGGTAAGTGAAAATATCTTTCAGGATACCAAACCTTGCTACTATCTGATTAAAGATGAAAAGAGCGGCAATTTCTCCATCATTACTAAACGTTGGCATAGATTTGACCCACTTTGTGAAGTAGTCTATTGCTACGATGATATAACGATGCCCCCTGGCTGAGGTTGGGTGATGTAACACACCCACTACGGAATTCAATTTTTTTTTGCCTTTTTCATGTTTTCTCCAATGAACAAAATTCCCGAATCCCTACGGGACCTGATAGAGACCCTGCCATCCCTTATCCATACTCATATGGTCAGCGGCTATGGCCACAGGTCTTACCGGAGAGGTGCTCCCAGCTTTCGCGATTCGGAAAAATCGTGATGTGTGTATTCCCTTGTTCATTTCGGGGTTTCATCCATCGGAATTTTGTGTCTAGTGAACACGAGGAAAACTGACCTTTGGAGATCCCGAGTACCAAAATGATGAACACCAAGACCATGTGTACTAGTCCATTTTGGGATTTCGCCTATCGAGATTTTGCGATATATGAGAACAGGAGGATTTCGCATCTGGGTCTCCCAGAAGCCGAAACTATGAAACATCATAACCTGTCCACGCTCTATCATTTTGGGATGTAGCAAGTCAGGGTTTCAGGAGTTGTGAGGACAAGAGACTTGCCTCCAGATATCCCGGGTGCCGAAACACCAGAGCATTAAATTCTAGTCACACTATACTCCTTTCGAGGTTTCATACTTCAGGATTTCACGATATGCGATGACAAGAGTATCTTACCCTTATGTATCCCGGATGACGAAACACCAAACCACCGTATCTCATCCGCACTACTATCATTTCGGGATTTCGTGAAGTGCGATGACAAGAGGTCTCACATATGATTTTTTCGAGGGCCGAAGTTTCAAAACACCGATATATATATATATATATATATATATATATATATATATATATATATATCCATGAGGCTTAGTTCTTTTTCAGGATTTCCCCAATCAGGGTTTCGGGAGTCGTGAGGACAAGGGTTCTTACCCTATGATCTATCGGGTGCCGAAAAGCCGAAATGCTTACCGGCCACCATGTGTACTCTACAGCTGGATGGTCCAGGTACTTATCATGGGTCATGGGATCGATGGTCCCGATTTCTTCGTTACCCGTGAAGGTTAAAAAGGGGTCAAGACATTAACACCGACGTTCCTTCATAAAATTTAACAGTCGTAATAGACCTTAGATCTTCCGAAGGGATCTCGTTCATGCATTTAGCAAAAGGAAGGGTAACCTGGGTATCGAACCACCGAAAGGTCCTAACTCAACCACATGCTGTCATTTCAGGATTTCGTGGGTTGGGGTTTTGGGACTCGCGAGTACAAGAAAACTCGAACCTAGATACTCCGGGTGCCGAAACTCCAAAAACTCTTAATTTACCCACACGCCAATAATTTGGGATTTCGCAAGTCGGGGTTTCGGGACTTGCGAGTGCAAGGGGACTCACCCTTGGGTATTTTGGGTACCGAAATGCTGAAATGTTGAGGTCTACGAGGACCATTTTCCCTCGTGAAATATTTTAAGACTCAAACTATAACATCCTCCTTCGGGTCCTCAGGTAATTTACACCAAGTTTTAAAGACCAGACTGGAAGGTCTTCTTGAAGGTAAGGGAGTGGTATCGAAAGGGTGCCTTCGTGGGGAAATCTATCCAAGGCATCATCTAGGACAAACATAGGAACAAATCTCTCGAGAGAAGACTTGAAAATATATATTAGTTCATCATATATATATATATAAACATA
>JZKD02S1673276.1:767457-779893 GCA_000966675.3 Picea glauca
ATAGAACCTTTTATACAACACAATTAAAAGGTATCTGTAACATGGGATACATGACATGAGGGGAAGACATATTGAGAGAAGGGGAAGTAAGACTTTGCAGTTAGGGTCTCGAACAGGAACACAATTTTCATTATACACATTGTGTATCGCTTGCCTCATATCCCATTGTATCCTCTATTCATGGATACCATTGTTTCATGTTTAGACTCTAGAATTTATGAATATGAGTAGTTCGAAGAAGAAACCTCGTAGATCCCTTCTAACTCGACACCAATAAATACATCCCTCTCGTTGGTTTTCAAAGAAGGTGTCAAAATTTTTCTTCTCATCTCATTTTCCACAGAGAATTATGGGATATTATTTGAGATATGTAGAAATGACATTGGGATCAATTATATCCACACCAATCCACCCAACATATAACTTGTGGAGTAAATCATGCCATTTTTTTTTATGTTAATACAACACTTCTATAATTCTCTGGTCTGGGCTACACAACCTTAGAAATGAGGTCTTTCACCGGGGGGTTTTACAACCCCATCAATACTTTCAATATTTAACAATAAAGATTCGATGAGAAGTGCTATGCCCATCTTCCCTCTTCGCCAGACGCAACAAATGTTCACAAAAATGGCACTGGGATTTCAAATTTCAGCACTACTAGATGAGTGGATGGCGATTCTAGCGATTGAAATCAAGTGATTTGATGTCATAAAGGAAGAAAAAATATACTTTACCTCTCAAAGAAATCAACAAATGAAATATAGGAGAAAAACTCTCTTTTCTCTTATTCCTAAACTCACTTTGGACTACATCCTCAAAACTATTATATTCCTGGGCTCTTCGGTTAGGAAGTCACACCCAGACAACCTGATCTGATACCATGTTGTTTTTCTTCATATAAGATATGATTGATATATTATTACAATGATGAGTGTTCCATATATAGGGAACATATGGTGATCATCCATGAGAGGATGCTTCCCTTGAATAATCAATAACTATTTATTATTATCATTTACTTATTATATATTATATTTAATAATCAATCATTATATTATTAATTATTATTCTAAGAGAATGTCTTCCCGATGTTGTCCAAACATAAACAGATGCCACCATCCAAAGAACTTGAAGGTCCTCTATTTATTAAGTAAACAATAGTATCCACAACTTCTTCCCAAAACTTTAAGGGAAATCCTACATGCAATCTCATACTCCTTGCATGCTCCATGATTGTCCTATTCATCCTTTCTAACACATAATTTTCTTGTGGTGTTTATGGAGTTGTCTTCTCTCTACGAATTCCATGGTATGAAAAGTAACTATCAAAATCCTCTTTGCTATATTCACCTTCATTGTCTGATATGAGACACTTCAACTTATTTTCCATCTCATTATCAACCAAAGCTTTCCATTGCTTAGAAGTATAAAAAACATCATTTATTTTTATTTTTATTTTTTTATTTTTTTTGAATGTAATAAACCCAATTTTTCCTAGTTGAATCACTAATAAAATTAAAATAATAACAAGATCCACTAACATATGATAGCTAAAATGGTCCCCATACATCTATATGCACAAACCTAAATTTTTAACCTTCTTTTCCTTCCCAACTCTAAGAAAATTGACTTTCTTATGTTTTCTATAAATATAGTGCTCATAGAAATCCAAATCAACCTACTTCAAATAAGAGGATAAATTTCTTGAGTGGAGGATTTTCATCCCCTTCTCATTCATGTTCCCTGTATTATGATGCCACAATTCTATATTTTCTCCTGTAGAAGCTAAAGAAATAGAGAAGTCAACACTATTGGTACATAAATACAACATACCTACCTTTTCTCATTTTTCTATTATCAATGATACTTTAGTGACCTTTCACGAATTTCTCATAAATATAACTGTGCAACCTTCACTATCCAACTGCCATGTTGAAATTATATTTATTCTCAAATCGATAATGTGTTTCACCTATTTCAACGATAATTTGTTTCCATTCTGTAATTTTATTTGTATCTGTTGTGCCAGGCACCAACACCTTCCCTTTTTCTTGTCTCATTGCTTAAAGGGTCAATTCCTACCAAGAAATAGGGATCCTCATTATTTTCCTAAGGATCTCTCAACTTGTTGAGAATACGACTCATCTTCTTGATCTTCATTGAAGTCTTAATGATATTTCAGTTCTCATGTTTCTTTACTTGTATTTTCTTTGGATTCTGGTAATACCGACGAGTCAGTGATGAACTCTCCCATACAGGTAATATCGATGAGTTCATGACCAAATTTCTGATATACTAAAAAGACAACGTAATTAACATTTCCAATATTGAGTTGAGTGTATTGATGAAGTTGCGTTAATATTTGTCGATATACCAACCACCTTCCAACTAACTTGATTGGTATACCAAAGATGTTCATAAAATCATCCTCGTCACACAAGGTTTTGTATCGCTGAAGTTCCCACTAATGTTGTCGACACCTTAACCTTATCATCAATAAAATTTGTGTCATAGATGTTGGTAAACCGTAGATGTTCAAAACAATTTCCCTGATACACAAAACCTTACATTAGCGTACTTCCCCTCATCTTCGTCGATATATGATGTACCGACAAAGTTCCTTCCTTTCTCTCTAATGCACATTGTATCGATGAGGTTTGTCTCTCTATCTCTCTTTAACATAATATTTGTCGATGAGTTTTCCTCTTTTGTCGCCAATGTTCCAACAGAAATATGTTGACCCCTCATCGACACTGAGCATATCAACAATGATCTTATTTTCCTCACCGACATAGACCTTATCAACAACATGATTTCATCTTGAGGCCTCTCCTATTCTCCTCCAGCTCATATCCTCCTCATTGCACCATCCAGTTAGGTTTCTATCAATTCCAATGATTAATATTTACATTCATGACCAGATAAATAATGAATGATCACCTACCTCGCATGATCTATTTCATGTTTCAGTCATGATTAAGTCTATTTGTGTCGCCAACAACTTTCATTGTGCATACCATACCAACTTGTATACTTTGTGATTCTTGATATTATGACTAATGATGTTCATGAAAGTGTCGTATATCATCAGATGGGTTATTTTCAACATCTATAATAATTATGCTAGATCTGCATTGCATCTTAGAAGAGAATTGGTCCCCCTAGCTCCTAAACATGGTCAAGTGGTCCAAACGTCAATTAGCTGTTTTCGCGGGATTATATTTATGAGCCAATGATAAATGACCTCATCTCCAATGGATGAATTAAGATCCTATACAACATAGATAACATAGGAACTGACATAAATGAATTTAGGAAAATAAAAAACAAGAACGTGACCCGAACATTAATTAAAAATGCCTTTGGTTGCAATTTTTACGCATTCGTCAAGGTGTATTTTTCATCCCCGAAGCAGGAAAATTGTAAGGTTTACGTGATTATGATTCCAACTTAACTAACATAATTGTAAGTGTCTGAATGATCATCAAGGTTTTCCTTCCAATTCAGTCTCGTTAGCCATGACATTGCCAGAATGTTTGAATGACATGGTAGTTGATCTCACTAAAAGTGACTCTCCGTGCTCTCCGCATCGAAAAATGGTACCCCACTCAGACGTTGTATGGGAAAGTTGTGAGCCTTTGAAATAATTCTAGATAATGCCAAAATCCCCTCCGAAAATGTTAACATTGATTAACAAATCTCATTTCACGTCGATGCACAAATTACATTGCGTAGATGCTAATAAATTGTTTCAGATTTAAAATTTAAAATTAAATATTTTTTAATTTAAATAAGAAGTATTTAATTTTGAAAAGGAAAATTAATTAATTTAAATAAAAAATGATGGGGAATGAGTTAAATGAAAAACATGTGGTAAGAAAATGTTATAAAAGGGGGTTCTTTGTCAGGATAGTGTGAAGGGAGAGGGGCCTGATCCCACATGTCCCAAGATGATTGAGGGCTCAGTACATGGGAAGGGGGAGGGCCCAACCCATATGCCTCACCCTTATCCACCAATATTAAACCATAAAATAACCCTTGCGTGAACAAATCCAATGATGACCAAGCACAAAAACAACACACCAGCCACGATAACACGATCATCGCCGATACATGTTGTTATTCAATCCACCATGGAATGTTGATACACTATCCAAGTTGGTATGATGTTCATCGATATTCCTCAACCACTCATCGACCAGGTTCGTGCCATCACCTCCGATGTACTGATGTGGTTCTTTTCATCACTCTCGGTTCAAACCTTTGGTATATCGCTAAGGTTCGTATCATTACCACTGGTATGTCCCTATGGTTCTTTTCATCACTCCTAATACACACCACCACCCTTCCCCTCTTTGTACATATGTTCTCACTTGGAAACTTTAAACAATTTGACCATGAGTGTTAGGTAGCTACAGAGGTAGTGGAGGCCATTTAATGTAAGGTGGAATAGGTCCACTATATTATTAAATAAGGCCCATTATGGCTGTTAGATATAATAAATGGGTAGTTAGATATAATAAATGTAAGAATATTTCCTAGAAGGTTTTGCTTCTAAAAGATTCCTCCTCTAGAATGTTCTTAGGTGATGGTAGCACTATATAAAGGGGTTAAAGCAATGTAGTGGGATATGAAGAGAAGTATTGTATTTGGATCTGAACCTCATTAGGAGGAATACCCCTCGAAGAGTCAAGTGAACATGAGAAGATCCCTTTCATAATAGGATCCATTGTATGGTGTTGCCCTACCCAAAGGTTTTGATATAATAAAGTGGTGGTTTTCTATATTGTTCCATATAGATCGTGTGGTGATTGTATTCAGATATCTTTGGTACTATTGTAGCATTTTGCATTCAGATATTGGGTACTTAAAAAGTGGTATTAGAGAACTTTCCTTGGCAGGAAGTGTGGGGAAATATTTTTATTTTTTGCAGATTTATTTTTTCGGAGAAACAAAAAGAGGGCTGCAAAATTACATATGATTTCTAGAGGTTTTAGTGAAAAATTAGAAAAAATGGGTTGTATATCTGAGTTCCTCTCATAAAAACACCCAATTTAAAAAAAAAAAATCATTTGAAACAGAGTTTGGGAAGTCAAGTTATTTGCATTTTAAAATCTGCAATTTTTAGGGTTTTTTCCACGAATGACCGTGTGATTTTTCTGATTTCTGTAGAAGCTAGGGATGAATTTTTCAAAAAACATTGCAGATCTGATTTCCTATGACAATTTCACCCAATTTCAAAAAAAAAAAATTGTCCAAATCAGATCTCTGGAAGTGAAGATATCGCTGATTTAAAATCAACTATTGTTTTGGGGTTTTTCGTGATGACGACTGGGCTGCAGAGTTCATAACTTTTCATAGGGTGCTTAAATTTCTACCAAATAAATTCCATTGAATAAATAATTTTAAGATATTTACTTTGGTATATTTTATGTGGTGTTTCCAATGTCTATTCCCTCTCAAACCCTTAAATAAATTCTACAGATGACTGAAGCATTCTGTTATCACATGAAGTTGCCTTGGGTCAAATTTCTCCTTAGGTTTTAATTTTTATCCATTAGTCTTTTATAAGTTTTTTATTTTTATTTTATCCTTATGTTTTTCTTAGGATGACTTAAATAAATGAAAGGTTGGAACTTGGCTCACATATTTGACCCACACCTATGGTTTATACCCTTGGTTCATTTTCTGGTTTATACCCTTGACTCATCACTTGATTTGTTAACTAGCACTATCATCCCCATGGCAACACAAACCTGACAGGTCACTCCATCCATTCATATTCTTAAACCTCTCCACTCTATCCCTTACCCATTAGGGAGTCAAATCAAACCTTTTCAAGTACACTGCCAACTCACTAGTTGTTTTCGTAGCACATATTTTGTATACTCTCCCTCTTTACCATCATTTGCGATTATGAACTTGATGTCATGCCTTTTCATTGTTTTCAACACCCTTTTATTCAAAAGTAATAATCGTGATTTGGTCATTAATGATTTCTAACTATATATCAAAATTTGAAATCTTGCTCCTAGTTCGGCGCTGCAGAAACTACTAGTCCAGACAACGTTGCAGATTATGCTACAAGACAAACTGACTAAGGTGAACTGGAGTCTGGGGTGGTTGCAAACAAGTTCATGCTTTCAAAAGATCAACAATTATCAAGTTAGGGTGTCCAGGTACTTCTTGAGCCATCTGAGCTCTGTTGAATATCAATTAAGGTTTTTTCTTATCTTTTCGTAGCACCTAGTGTTGCAAATTGTGGTTTCTTCCACCTACCAGCCCCTTCACCTCTGCTGCCACATACTTCTTAGCCATCTACATACTATCAGTTTCCTCCACTGAAATTGAATCATTTTCTATCAGATTTTTTGTGCCTAGTTATCCCTTGGGTCTTGCTATCCATACTACGCTACATAAACCACTGCAAAACTACGCTACAAATCCCCTGTTCCAATGCTGCAAATTCTGTGCAACACAGTGTCATAATTTATGCTCACATCTCCAAAGTTGGCTCTTTTCCTTCACAGTGTCATCCTATAGTTTTATCTCAAAGTCTATTTGCAGTAAATGTTTATGAGCCTTTGCCTTAGAATGATGATGACCCTGTATGGTGGCTTGATGTTATCCTAAAACTTGAACAATGCAACCTCCTTGCATGCATATCATTTCTCACATGAGCTTCTTACCCATTTTTAAGCCATCAAATCATTCTCTTATTAGTTCATAAGTAAATTGGAGGAAAGCCCCGAAAGACCAAATAAGGACCACCTTTCAAAACTTAAAATCTTTTTCCTTTGTTTGGTTTCCTATACCTCTCATAACATTATAATGTTGACCTCTTGCTTCTATCAATGGATACAACTCAACAAAAGAAATATGACAAGGGTGGGAGTGTAGTCAGGATTGAGCCTTCTGACATGCACCTATTTGATGTTGAGCCTCTGATCAGGGAAGTCTTCCAAAGGGTTTTTTGCCTATCTTTCTATCGAAACATGCATAGGGGACACCCTGAAGTAACCAGGAAATTTTCTTTAAACTTTGATGGCACTAAGACCAAGGTAGGAACCCTTGAGTTGGAGGTATCTGAGGCCACCATTGCAGCAGCCACTGAGATACCCAACACTGGTGAAAGGTGGTTCAAATATATGACTCTCAATGCATCCTTTTCTAAGGATTTCCTCAAGCCATAACATCAGAAAGGTAATTTTTCCAAGGGAGTGCCTAGGAGCTACTTGGTTGAGGGGTTTGAAAAAATGTTGAAAGTTATCCAGAGGTATTTTACATGTGAGGGCAGATTCAACATGATATACCAGTATCACATTAGGATTTTTCTACACTTCACAAGAAAGGATTTGACGAATATGCCTTTCTATCTATTTAAAAGTATGCCAAAAATTATGATAGGGTCCAAGCCAAGTCCAAGGCTGTGGACACTAGTGTTTTCCACTCATGGTTGATTAAGATGATTGTAATGGAAGAATTGAATAAAAGAAACCTCACTTGGGAACAATTCATTGTCTTTGCTAATATACAACTAGATGTAGCCTCCACCCCTCAATCCAGGGTGCATAGCCCTTTGCCAGCTAGTAGTGTTTCCCAAGAAGAAATAAGCAAAAGGAGAAAGAGAAAACCTATTTCCCATGACAAAGAAGTGCCTAAGGAAATTGAAGAAGAAGAGAGGGAAGTCCATCACTCCCCACAAGAGGAAATTTCACCTCATCCTACACATGAACTAGAGGAATTTCCCTCATCAACCAAAACTATAGCCAAAAGGGGAGAAACTTGCATTTTCCTTCACCTACTATAGAAGATGAGACAAGATTTAGGAGGCCTTTCACTAGATCATGATCCTAGAAGAAAGATGCTGAAACATAAGTCATAACCAAAGCTTCTATCCCAAAGAAACATAGTGGTAAAAGTGACATTGTTGGGAAGCCTATTGAGGTCATGACCAAAGCTTCTGTTTAGAAGAAAGAAAAAGGTAAGGTTGAAACTACTGAGAATCCCGTTGAAGTCATAAACATCACCACTCCCCCTGATAATCCCACCTTCAAGATATTGATCAGACAACTCAGGGATGCAAGGAAGGAAGTTGTCCGTTTGAAGGGAGAAAGATTGGCTGAGAGGAGAAATATGAGTGAACTCTTGGACATGTATAATGAAACCCTTGATATGGCTAGTTTTACAACAAGAATATTCTTTCCTCTCCATAGGAAACTTCAGATTTTGTACAGGAAAAATAGACGCATACAGTCCCAAAATAGAAAAATTAAAGAAGAGTTGCAACCCTTCAAGGATGATATAGACTAGAGGAATCTAAATGTTCTATCCGAAGCTGCAATAGAGAGAAGTCCCCCTGCAATAGAAATAAATGCTGTTGTAACAGAGGGAAGTGCTCCTGCAACAAGGAGAAGTGACATATTGAGAAAATGAAATGGAAAGGATGATAGACCCATTTTTTATGATGATCAGATTTTACAATTTGAAGTTTTGAGGGAATTTTTATAATTGACCTACTGAAGGCATCTACAGGCTCATTATTCTTCTGCTAATACTTTTTGGGTTTTTTGAGGTTCATTGCTTGAAACAGAAAAGAACAGAGCATTTCGTAGCACCTGGCATTATGGAATCATCCATACAGACTGTTCTACAGATTCGCTACCGAAAGAGATGCGAAATCTCCTAGCCAGACATAAAGTGGCAGTTCACTAGGAAAAGTTGCTGCATAACATTTTTTTATAGGTTGGTGCTACTAAATCTACTACCGAATGTGCTACAAAATCGACTGCAGAACAATTTTATAGAGGCAAGTGCTACAAAATCTGCTACCAGTTTTGCTACAAAAAGGTGTTACGAACTCACTGTTACAGTCAACATTTTTGAATTTGTTTCCTCTTCTTAGATTTGATGATTTGGATGGAACCAATGATCAATAGGTGGCAGATGGAGCTCAACACAAAGTCTTGGAGTACACATGGCACTAGCAACAACAAATAATGTTATTTATATATTGTTAGAGTTGTTGCCAACATGCTCCATGTTTCTAGCAGTCTGTTAGATCCACTTGTACATATGTTAGATTGATAGATTTTTGTGGAGAATACTAGGATAGAAAGGCTAGCTCGCATATCAAGCTGTTGTTTCCTGTTTTGGTTATAAATACATGAGATCAATGTTATGTTGGGTTTGAATGGTTGAGCAGATCTCCCTATTAACATAGTTGTACTCTGGTTTATGTATGAGATCTGAGACATTTTGATTAATAGAAGTCATCCTCTTTTCATTATCTCGTTTCTTATTACTCTGAATTTTAATTATTGGATGATTTTTATGAGATATTATTGCTATGTTATAATGGATGTTTGATTATAATGCTGTTGTAAATGTTTTTCAATGTTTTAAATTTAGTTCAAGAAGTTCTTGTGACTAAGTTTTTCTTCACCTA
The DNA here is from genome assembly GCA_000966675.3 of Picea glauca. Taxonomy (NCBI): domain Eukaryota; kingdom Viridiplantae; phylum Streptophyta; class Pinopsida; order Pinales; family Pinaceae; genus Picea; species Picea glauca. The sequence continues at coordinate 776,909 of JZKD02S1673276.1, forward strand.
GCTGCTAGAAGTCCTGATGCTTATAGAATACCTATCCATATTTGTCACCAAGTCTTCCATATACTCACATTTATCCTTAAAGCACTAACTGGATTTAACCACAACCTCATTTTCTTATGCATAATAGCCTAGATTTTCTGTGTTGAAAAATTGCTATGCCGAGTTTTGTCCATTTGACCTTCTATCATTAATATACATTTACAAACCTATTTGATGGGTGCTGGGCTTATCCTCTTGCAATTTGAGGGTGACTGTCAGTGCTAATATTATTGGCGCCGTTGTTGGGGAATGAATTGAACACATTTCCCTGGGATTGAACGACAAAGAAATACTGATTCTGAAGATGCATTAGAAATCAATACATTGAAGGTTACATCTTGCACCTGACGACTCCACTGTTTCAGTTGTGTCTCCCAAAGGCAGACACATGAGGTCTACTCCACATCTACCTCTGGAAACACCTGAAGCTGACCCAAAGAATATTATCAAGAAAGGAAAATATTCTCAAGAAGTATTTTTAGTTGCTTTACCAGGTACTTCTAGTCATTTTCATGATTCTATATTTAATACTCTAGTAGCTATATCCAATTCTCCTCTTCTACCCTCTGTTGAAATTTATAGAAATTTGGATTTTGAACATTTTCCTGTTGAATGCTCTTCTTTTAGTCCCAAATTGAAACAAGAAATTTGTTGGCAAATATTTTACAGGAAGCATAAGCTTGTCATTGATGGAAAATACAACAGTAATGATGGCTTGAGTACAACACCGCTGATCAACAAGAAAATAGAAGATAAGGCCAACAAGATCAAATGATCGAAGGAAATGCTGGCAAGTACAACAGTGAAGATGGCAGGATCAGAATGTGCATCGATGGACAAATAGGAACAATGTAGGATCAGGAGGAATTAGTGCAGAGTCGAAATTCTTCCAAGTAAGAAGGATGTGTAAACTTGGAGGAGAAGTGTCGCTGATCGTTGGATCCCATCCAAAAATCCCGACAACATGAGGGCCGTCAGATCTGAATAAAAACAAGAAGAACGGATTTGGTGTTAAAGGTCGCAAGGCGGCGAAGTGGTGAGAAGATTAGGACCGTCCATCTGGGAAGGACACGTGGCAGAGATTGGAGAGATCTCGTGAACTCAGGAGTTCACAGGGTGAAAGCCTGAATATTGGGTGTTCAAATTCGTGAGGCGCGAGGATGCGAGGTGGCGAAGTGGTGAGAAGATCAGGACCGTCCATCTGGGAAGGACGCGTGGTAGAGATCAGAGAGATCTTGTGAACTCGAGGGTTCGCAGGATAAAGGCCCAAGTATTGGGTGTTCAAAGTCGCGAGGTGCGAGGACGCGAGACGATGAAGTGGTGAAAGATCATCATCTCACTGACTGGAAAGTCAAAGGAATAGCGAGATGTGAGATCGTGATTTAATCAAGGACCGTTGGATCAAGAGGACGCGCGGTGAAAGATCAGAGCACCATAAAGCTTCATCTCGGAGTTTCGCAACTCGTGACTTGGAAAGGCAAGAAACATAACCACCAAACTCGCGAGATGCGAGATCACGATAAGATCCTGACTGTCAATACACCAAAAGACGTGGATCGTTGATCTGAGCTCCATCTCGGAGCCTCGCCTATCATGACTTGGAGTGACGAGAACCTCCATCACAGGAATCGCTCGATGCGAGATTGCGAGAAGATCAGGACTGTCGGATTACCAAGAACGTGGATCGTTGATCTGAGCTCCATCTCGGAGCTTCGCCTATCGCAACTAGGAGTGACAAGAATATCCATCGAAGGAACAGCAAGATGCGAGATCACGATGAGATCAAGACCGTTGATTCATCAAGATCATGAACCGTCGATCAGGGTCGATGAAGATCATAAGTTCGCAGTGAAAGTGCGAAACGGGAAAATAACGACAATACCCTTCAGAGTTAATCCAACGGTGCAGGTGAATTTGAACAAGATCAGAGGGCTACTGTTGCACGACACAGTGAAACTGCCAGTAACAATTGATGGGTTCTACCAGAGGATGCGAAGAGACTTTGGTGTGATTTCCAGAGGAGCAGAAGAGTCGCATGGAATCTTCGAGTGGAATGAAGACGACTCATGGAGGCGATTGACAGCTGGATGGGATTGAGGCCGTAACTGAAACAGAGAAGGTGAGCTCGACTGTCACAGAGAAGACGAAGAGTCGAAACTACCAGAGAGGCTGAGGAATCTGAGCATAACACCCAATGATACAGGACACGCAGGGTGAACCACCAGAGAAGCTGAAGAGTCACGATGATGATCAGATAGAGCACTCGAGAGGTGGAGGATAACGACGGAGAGTATCCATGCAGAGGCATGGAGAAAATTGCATGCACAAGTTGCACAGAAGCTATAAATACACGGTACAGAGAAGAGATTGGGTTGCTGTTGCTGTTGGAGGTTGTAGTGAGGCTTGTTGGTAAAGGTAATTCAGGTGTGAAGAAGGAGGAGAGTGCAGCAGCTGAATAGCATAGAAGAGGAACTGTGCAGAGAATGGAGATGGCGCACAGAGCATAAAAAGAAGAAGACCAGACAACACAAGGGATGTGAGAAGAAAGGCAATGAGGCAGACAGAGAAATGAAATACAACAGAACAATGATAAGTCGGGTAAGCCATTGTTGAACATTATATCATTGTAATAAGTTTTAGAAGCAAAGATTTATATTTGAGGGTGGTTGGGAGGTGCTAGGGAGGACTGTTGTCCTCAAAGGTTCAAGTGGGTGCTTGAACACAGGGAGTTGGCGCTTCCTTCTAGTTGGTGCTAGAGAAACCAGGGAGTTGGTGCTTCCTTCTAGTGGGTACTAGAGAAAACAGAGAGTTGGTTCTCTCAGCAAGTTGCGGCTTGCTAAACAGAGGTTGTAGCCTCATTATGAGTTGGTGCTCATATGTATGATAATGTAAATATTGTAACCATTACTTATCATATAAATAAAAAGAGGTTTTTACCCTGTATGG